>FLSR01001234.1:0-26281 GCA_900092035.1 Leuciscus waleckii
TTACTTCATTCTTTTTCTGTATAGTTCTCTTTTGTTAATAAACTTCGTATATTTTTTGGCACTTCTGCGTGTGTCCCCGTCTTTGTTGCGTCCCTTTGAGCCATGGGGCGTAACAAATGGGGGCTCGTCCTTTTTTGTTTGATAGTTTGCGAATGATGGAAATATTTGATAAACTCATTTGTTTCGTAGAGTTTTTGTTTTTGATTTCGGTTATTCGTTTAGTTTGAGACGTTGTTGTTTGTTCCTGACGTTTTGAGGGAAATCCTATTTGAATAATTTGACGTCACGGTGCAATTTAGTTTTGTGTTGGGGACCACCTGACAGTGATTTGTGCAGTTCGCAATGATTCGATCGCCGTTTGAAGTCACAGACGGGTAAGTAACTATTGTGCAAATTTGTTTTTTACTTGGGGTTTCTCCCGGTTAGGTTAAGCGACTTGTTTCCTTTGAGACATGTCGGTTTTGTGTTTTTGTAGTGCTGTGGTGAAAGCGGGTAGTAGCAGTTGTCTCGGGAGCACTTCCGTGGTGTTGTGAATTGTCGCTAGTTTAACTAGTTGCAATTGCACCCATTGGGTTCGTGTGCTTAATTTCCCCCCGCCGGTAGCTACATGAAGATTAGGGTCTAGTAAGTTAGATTGTTTGGAAAGGTAGATAGGGGGGAAATTCTGAGTGTTTGTTTGCACAATTGGTTGCTTGCGTTCTGTAATGCGTTTATGGCGGATGTAGAAAAGTTTGCTAAATCACCTTCACGTGAATCGTTAGATAAATCAATAAAGGGCAGCTTTTAAGAATTGCGGAGTTTTATGAAATTACAATTAGTGATAAGAGACTTAAAGAAAGTACTATTAAGGTTGAGTTGGAAAATAAATTGGTGAATAAAGGAATTTTGTCGTCTACAATGGAGCAAATTCAGGACGCACACGCACAAAACTTAACTGTTTCACAGTCCGGTTTAACTTTTGACCAACAAAAAGAGTTGTTGTTGTTGCAAATAGATCATGAGAGAATGAAACATCGATCTGAACAAGATAAACTTGAGTTAGAGAAGGCAAAAATGGAGCTGGACTATTTAAAGCTCAAACTTTTACAGGAAAGTAAGGAGAATACTGATAGTTCACGGGAGTTTGGTGTTTCTGGAAGTTTTCCATTGCATCAAAATTTAAAACTTGTTCCTAAATTCAATGAACATGATCCAGATGTGTTTTTTTCTCTTTTTGAACGTGTCGTTGAGATGCAAGGTTGGTCCAAAACAAATTGTGTATTGTTGTTGCAGTGCGTGTTAGTTGGTAAGGCACAGTTAGCTTTTTCTGCTTTAACTATTGATGAGTGTAAGGACTATGATACTGTTAAGGCAGCGGTGTTGAAAGTTTATGAGCGTGTGCCTGAAACTTATCGACAGCGATTTAGATCGTGTAAGATGATTCCAGGCCGGTCCCATTTGGAGTTTGTGCGGGAGTTAAGACGACAGGTTACGCGTTGGTGTTCACGCTTGATGTTAAAACATTTGATGATTTGCTTGAGTTGATTATAATTGAACAGTTTAAAAACTCTGTTCCAGAGCAAGTTGCAACGTATGTTAATGAACACAAATTTCAGTCTCCTGAGGAAGCGGCGTCATTGGCCGATAACTATGTGCTTACTCATAAGAGTACGGCTGCTGTTTGGCAGACACGGGAGGAAGCGGGTTTAGCTCATTTTACAAATAACACTTCACAGTCTGGTCATACATTTTCAAGCAAATTTGATCAGTCCAAAATTTGTAACTACTGTCGGGGAAAAGGACACTGGAAGCAGATTGTTTGATACTTAAAAGTAAAAATAAACGAGTTGAGACGGGTAAATTTAAACCTGCGGCAATGGCCAATTCTGTTCACTTATGTGATAGTGACACTGATATTAAACTTTCTGATAATTGCTTGTCTAGTTTTTCTCCTTTTATTACAGAAGGGCGTGTGTCTTTGTTGGATGGATCTATGGAAGTTCCCATTAAGATCCTGCGGGACACTGGAGCTGTGGATTCATTCATTTAAGAGTCCACTTTGCCATTTTCCTCGCAATCTGAAACTGGTGAGAGTATGTTAGTTCGGGGAATGGGATTAAATACGTTATCAGTGCCTTTACATAAGGTGAAACTTAGCTCTGATTTGGTGACTGGTGAGGTTGCGGTAGGACTGCGCCCTGTGTTACCAATTGAGGGGGTTCACCTTATTTTGGGTAACAAATTGGCAGGAGGTCAGGTCTGGCCTAGTGTACCGCCATCTCCTATGGTTTTGTCCGGGAGTGAGGTTACTCAAGAAGTTCTAAAGGGAGATCCTGTAGCTATTGCAACTCGGGCTATGGTCAAAAATGCTCAGTGTGTCCTGACCGATGAAATCAACTTTTCAGCTAATAATCTGCAATATGTTACTTTGCCAGGGCCCCGTGCAATGTGTCACCTGGCGAGGGCCCCGTTCCTGTCCAGTGACGCAAGATCAGCAGCGTTTGAGGGGCCCCTAATTGGGACGGGACCTGGGGCGGCCGCACCCAAGCACCCACGCTATTTCCATTACTGCAATTCTCTAATTGCACCGCGAGGAGTCGAGGAGTGAGGAGGCTTCCAGAGGAGTCATGAGCGAGGATACACAGGTGTATTCTATGCAGAAGTGTTTTATCGACTTAACGTGACCCACGTATCAATTCTCCTCCCCCTTCACATCTGTCACAATCATTTTAATTTATACTTTACCTTTGCAGTTTAAATAAACCACACATCACACATATTTCAATAGGGTATCTTGCTTTATTATTATTTATTATGAATTTCTTAAATAACAAACTGATACAACATACATAAGTCCAAAGGCAAAAATAACATAAACACGTAAAAGTCTTCACCCGAAATTCACCCACCCTATAACTATGGGCTGTCATTCTAATATAGCTAACTCCCTTATGAGGTCAAACTTTGGACGTATCCTCGTCCTTTATTAGCATAAGCTTACAGAAAAAAATATATTCAAAATACTCTTTTGACCTTTCACTAGTTTCGCACATTTTCTAGGTCTGAGGCGAACAATGTTCACAGTTCCCTTTAAAAATGCATGTGGTCCAGTCTAAACATAATGGCCCTCATTTATCAAAAGTGCGTACACCAAATTTCCAGCGTACACCTGGCGTACACCCAAAACCACGGTGACTTTGAGATTTATCAATATGGACATTGGCGTACGGCGCGCTCAAATCCTACGCCAGCTCAGGAGGTGGTGTACATGTACGCACGTTTTGAGTTAGTGCGTAAATGCACAGAAAAACAATTCACGAAAAATAAACGAGTTGAGACGGGTAAATTTAAACCTGCGGCAATGGCCAATTCTGTTCACTTATGTGATAGTGACACTGATATTAAACTTTCTGATAATTGCTTCTCTAGTTTTTCTCCTTTTATTACAGAAGGGCGAGTGTCTTTGTTGGATGGATCTATGGAAGTTCCCATTAAAATCCTGCGGGACACTGGAGCTGTGGATTCATTCATTTTAGAGTCCACTTTGCATTTTCCTCGCAATCTGAAACTGGTGAAAGTATGTTAGTTCGGGGAATGGGATTAAATACGTTATCAGTGCCTTTACATAAGGTGAAACTTAGCTCTGATTTGGTGACTGGTGAGGTTGCGGTAGGACTGCGCCCTGTGTTACCAATTGAGGGGGTTCACCTTATTTTGGGTAACAAATTGGCAGGAGGTCAGGTCTGGCCTAGTGTACCGCCATCTCCTATGGTTTTGTCCGGGAGTGAGGTTACTCAAGAAGTTCTAAAGGGAGATCCTGTAGCTATTGCAACTCGGGCTATGGTCAAAAATGCCAGTGTGTCCTGACCGATGAAATCTGCTCATGACAAGTCTGGTCACCTTGGGGTTAAGAGAACCTATAATCGGGTTCTGCGTTATTTTTTTTGGCCACGACTGAAGCGGGATATTTCTGCTTATGTTAAAAAGTGTCACACTTGTCAACTTACTGGTAAGCCGAATCAGGTCTTAAAACCGGTTCCATTAAATCCGATTCCAGCGAACTGTGAACCCTTCGAACATGTTGTTGTGGATTGTGTGGGTCCTCTACCATGCTCGAAGTCAGGAAGCAAGTATTTGCTTACCGTTATGTGCTTGGCTACACGTTTCCCTTCTGCCTATCCCTTGCGCACAATTACGTCACGTTCAATTGTAAAGGCTTTGTCACAGTTTATGTCAATTTTTGGCATTCCTAAAATAGTTCAGAGTGATCAGGGTACTAACCTTAGGTCTCATCTTTCCAACAAGTATTAAAACAGCCAAAAATTAAGCATAATCTTGCTAGTGCATTTCATCCACAAAGTCAGGGATCGTTGGAGAGTTTTCATCAGACTTTGAAATCTCTCCTTCGTGCTTATTGTGTACAGTTGGATGGGGATTGGGATGAGGGGTTGCCCTGGCTATTGTTGGCTGCACGTGAAGTTGTACAAGAAAGCACTGGATTTAGTCCTAACGACTTAGTTTTTGGTCATAAAGTTCGGGGGCTTTTGGCAGTACTGCAAAATCCTGTTAAAAGTTCAGATTCACCAAAAAATTTGCTTGCATTGTCGATGGATTTCGTCAGAGACTGATACAAGCAAGAGAGTTAGCCAGTGTTAAGCTTGAAAAGCAACAGCATAAGATGAAACGATTGTATGATCGTAAAACTGAACGCCGTGTTTTTGAGCCAGGAGATCAGGTCCTTGTGTCACGTCTATTGCCGTCTTCTCCTTTTGAAGCGAAATTTGAGGGCCCGTTTGTGGTGAAGCGTAGACTGAGCGATGAAAATTATATAGTGGCAACTCCACATCGGAGGAAGTCTACTCACTTATATCATGTAAATCTGTTAAAACCGTATTATGAGAGTTTTAAGTCAAATAATGATGGATCTGTTCATTCAGCTCTACTTGTGCCGTCTGATGTTTCAAACTTTTGTTCAGGGGAGAAAGAGGGTTATGAACCTGATGATAGTGTTTTAGGTGAGCGATTAAACAATACTGAATCTTTGGAAAAACTTGATGCTACTCTGGTTCACTTGTCACCGTTACAGTCTGTAGATTTGATTTCTTTGTTACAGAGTTTTCCTGAATTGTTTGGGGACACGCCAACGCGTACTGACTGGGCTGAACAGGACATTGATGTGGGTAACTCATCACCTATAAAACAACGTTATTATCGAGTGGCACCAGAGAAACGAAAGCTAATGGAAGCAGAAATTAAATATATGCTGGAAAACGATATAGCAGTTCCTTCGAGTTCAGACTGGACATCGCCTTACTTCTGGTTGCAAAGTCTGATGGTGCGGTAAGATTTTGCACCGACTTTCGTAAACTTAATAGTGTGACAAGGCCGGTTTGTTTCCCACTCCCACGAGTGGATGATTGTATTGATCAAGTTGGTTCTGCTAAATTTGTAACAAAGCTTGACCTGCTGAAAGGATATTGGCAGGTGCCTTTGAGTCAAAGAGCTCAGGAAATTTCCTCATTTGTTATTCCATCAGGCCTCTACTCAGACCGGGTTATGAGCTTTGGGTTACGAAATGCACCTGCCACCTTTCAACGGCAGATGAATCGTGTAGTTTGGGGCCTGAAGGGTGTGCTGTGTATTTAGATGACCTTGTAGTGTTTAGCGACAGTTGGGATTCACATTTAGAACGCTTGGGCGCTGTCTTACGGCGTTTGTCAGCCGCGAAGTTGACAGTGAACCTTGCGAAGTGTAGCTTTGCTCAGGCTACTATAACTTATCTTGGCAAAGTTGTGGGTAACGGGGAGGTAGGGCCATTAAGTGCTAAAGTTCAGGCTATTTGTGACTATCCTGTTCCTACGACAAAAAAAGAGCTGATGCGTTTTTTAGGATTAGTAGGATATTATCGTTCCTTTTGCCGCAATTTTTCTTCCGTTGTTGCAGCACTCACTGATCTTTTAAAGGCTAAGGCAAAGTTTGTTTGGTCATCGAATTGTGCATTGGCTTTTGACAATGTTAAGTCTTTATTGTGTTCTTCCACTGTCCTGGCAGCTCCTTGTTTTGAGAGACCTTTTTCGTTACAGGTGGATGCAAGCCAAGTTGGTGCAGGGGCTGTCCTTCAGCAGGGCGATGAGGAAGGTGTGATCCACCCTGTCATTTTTTTTTTCTCGCAAGTTTAATTCCTATCAGTTGAATTATTCCGTAGTGGAAAAGGAAGCTCTGGCTCTGATTTGGGCGTTGCAACATTTTGAGGTTTACGTTGGTTTGGGTCAACCCGTTGTGGTCTTTACGGATCACAACCCGTTGACGTTCCTGAATTCATTCCATTGTCCGAATCAAGGCTTATTCGTTGGTCTCTGTTTTTACAGGCTTATTCCCTGGATATTCGACATGTCAGAGGATCCGAAAATGTTGTTGCTGATGCCTTGTCGCGTGCTCCTCTGGGTAATTAAAGTGCATTTATATTGTTGTTAATTATTTTTTTTTATATTACAGGGTTTCTTGATAGACCCCTGTCTTAAGGGGTGGGGTGTGACGACTCATGTGCGTCATCCCTGTGTTGATCTGGAAATGTGCCGCCTTCCAAAGGAGTTATTGGTGGGCGTTCTTATTGAGGACACCTGCTGTTGGTTTCCGGTCTCTTCCTTAAAAAGGGCCTGATGACAAATGACTGCGGGAGGGGCGCGGCTGCATTTCGGACTTTGCTTTCTGTTTGTGTTTTGCATCCAACATTACTACAGCCCATTACACTTCATGCATTCACTTAACTTTACACCACTGATTCCTGACAGTCTCATGTTACTTCATTCTTTTTCTGTATAGTTCTCTTTTGTTAATAAACTTCGTATATTTTTTGGCACTTCTGCGTGTGTCCCCGTCTTTGTTGCGTCCCTTTGAGCCATGGGGCGTAACAAATGGGGGCTCGTCCTTTTTTGTTTGATAGTTTGCGAATGATGGAAATATTTGATAAACTCATTTGTTTCGTAGAGTTTTTGTTTTTGATTTCGGTTATTCGTTTAGTTTGAGACGTTGTTGTTTGTTCCTGACGTTTTGAGGGAGGGATCAGGTAGCACAGAGGGGAGGGGTGTGTGTGTGGAGGGGCGGGATGAGTTTTTTAAAACTTCCCAACCGTCTCAGGCTTTCTCGACCGATTTTCAACATCGTAGACTACAGCTTTAAAAATAATATCTTTGAATGTCAGTGTAACGGTCACCAGCTGGAGTGCCCATGAGAGCCACCAGAGGGCACTCCACACCAGACTATCTTGTTCACTCTCAGACTACATTTCCCATAACTCACTGCCCGGACTCATCATCACTGATTGTATTCACCTGTATCTCATTCACCTGTATCTCTCACCTTGTTAGTTTCAGCCTATTTATTCCTTGTTCATTCATTCAGTCATTGCGAAGTTTTGTTTAGTGTCACACTGCAACTCTGAGTGTTTTCCTGGTTTTCCTGTTTCTTGGTTTTCGGATTTCTTGCCTGTTCCTTGGATTACTCTCTTGCCTCTGACCCCTGCCTGTCTTGTTTTTGTTTTGTTTTGTTTGTTTGGACTGTCTACCTGTGTTTTTTTGACCCATTGCCTGTTTATTGGATTACGTGTCTGGATTGCTCCTAAATAAAAGCTGCATTTGGATCTACCTTCGTGTCTCGGAGCAGTTTCGTGACAGAAAACTTCGCCACAAAATGGATCCAGCAGTTATTAGCAACCAGGCCCTGAGGAAATTCCTTTCTTCGATGTTTCAAGATGGCCAGCCCATTGAAGGGTATGTGAGGGACTTTTTGTCTTGCTGTCATCTGGGAGCGTTAGATGACACCCAGCTCATGGACCTGTTTTGGAGCGGGCTGGATGATGACGTTGCTCAATTGATGCCGGAGGACTATACCGGCTGGACCCTAGAAGGGTATGTCGACCTGGTCCTCTCCTTGAGCGGTTCGGCATTTACTGTGGGCTTGGCTGATAAAACACCCTGCAAGCTCACAGTACCCCCAGAGCCCTCACCGCTGGTCCCGTCCAGTCCAGAGTCTTCACAGCTCCACGTCCCGTCTGCCCAACCAGAGTCGTTCACGTCTCGCCCGTCCGGCCTGGGAATCGTCACGTCTTGCCAACCATCAAGCCAGCCACCGGATCGGTCTATGGACGTACAGGACCGGTTTCCAGCGTGGCCGATCCCCCGCTTATGTCTGCACGTGCTGCCAAGAGGGCTATCGTTCCAGGGTCTCGTACTGCCGAGCCTGCTCTTCACGCCAGTCCAGCCGAGCCTGCACTTCACGCCAGTCCAGCCGAGCCTACACTTCACGCCAGATCTGCCGAGCCCAAAGCAGTATGCGTCATGCCTGTCGAGCCTGAGACTGAGAGCGTCATGCCCCCAGACCAGAGCCAGTCTTCGAGCAAGAGCCAGAGCCAGTCTTCGAGCAAGAGCCAGAGCCAGTCTTCGCCTGCCATTTCGAGCAAGAGCCAGAGCCAGTCTTCGAGCAAGAGCCAGAGCCAGTCTTCGAGCAAGAGCCAGAGCCAGTCTTCGAGCAAGAGCCAGAGCCAGTCTTCGAGCAAGAGCCAGAGCCAGTCTTCGAGCAAGAGCCAGAGCCAGTCTTCGAGCAAGAGCCAGAGCCAGTCTTCGAGCAAGAGCCAGAGCCAGTCTTCGAGCAAGAGCCAGAGCCAGTCTTCGAGCAAGAGCCAGAGCCAGTCTTCGAGCAAGATGTTCACGTCACGCCCGCCGAGCCAGTGTCTCCGGACAAGATGGTCGCCGCCGAGCCAGTGTCTCCAGACAAGATGGCCGCCGCCAAACCAGTGTCTCAGGACTAGATGGTCTCTGCCGAGCCAGTGTCTCAGGACAAGGTTCTTTTTATCCTTTGCATGGATACTGCCACAGGGGATATTCAGGTGTCTCAGCCCTGGTCACTTCTATTCGCCGACGACATCTTCCAAGCTGACAAAACCCGTTGTGGGCTTGAACG
Source organism: Leuciscus waleckii (assembly GCA_900092035.1). NCBI lineage: Eukaryota > Metazoa > Chordata > Actinopteri > Cypriniformes > Leuciscidae > Leuciscus > Leuciscus waleckii. The sequence goes on from FLSR01001234.1 coordinate 8,938, forward strand.
TCAAGTGCAGACTGGAATGAGCGGTTAGACGCGCACGGATTGCGCCTTAACATCAAGAAGACAGAGTATATGGAGTGCGGACCCCAGACCGACGGGACAATCAGAGTTGGAGGGCAGCTTGAAGCGTTGTATGCTTCTGAGTGTTGGCCAGCCACCACCAAACATGAGCAGTCCCTCCATGTTATGGAGATGAAGATGCTCCGCTGGTCCCTCGGCCTCACGCGATTTGACCGCATCATGAACGAAGATGTCCGAAGGCACATGGGCGTGGTGCCCATAGTCCATAAGATGCGGCGATGAGACAGTTGCGAAAACGGCTTAAATCTATCACCACCCGGGCGACGACCGCGTGGCCGGCCGAAGAAGCGGTGGCACGATCGTCTGGCGGAGGATATGCGCACAGTAAATATCACCACTGATGATGCCCTGGACCGAGCCAAGTGGCGAAAAGCATGCAAACAAGCGGACCCTAAACAAATATGGATACACGCTAGGACAGAGAGAGAGAGTAGGGTGATATATGTTATTTCTGTCATGCCTCTCAACAATCAGTAAACCCTATCCTACCTTTTTAAACCGGAGTACACAGATGAAAACCTTAGGCAGATGGAGGAGACCACTACGTCCAGCGTGACCTTTCCATGTGATTACGTAATGCCTGGCGCGTCACAGACCAGCACAAGACGGACAATTGTGGTTGAAAAGTATATACATTTTTATTCCCTTTGGAATAAAAACTGGATTGATTTGGACTTCAACAATTTGGGTACCATTGAAGTCCATTGTGTGGAGAAAAATCCTGAAATGTTTTCCTCAAACTTGATTTCTTTTCCACTGAAGAAAGAAAGACATGAACATCTTGGATGGCATTGGGGTGAGTAAATTATCAGGAAATGTTAATTTTGAGGTGAACTAATCCTTTAACCCTCTGGGGACCAAAAACGCGCCCCCGCGTTTTGCTTGTTTTTTTTTTTAGCAATGAAAAATAAACACAAAATGCTCTGTTAATTTTGAGCAATGTAAAATAAGCTCAAACTGCTCTGTTAATTTTGATCTTTCATTTTCGTGTAATACATCAATCGATCCTGTTCAGTTTCTATTTTTTTTCTGTATACTCACAATACAAATAAAGTGTTTTGCTCTTTGACAAATAAAGAAAAACTAACATGATGCTATTTCTGCCTTCTCTCTGTCAGTAAACTCCCATTTGAAACGCGTTCGAAAATTATCTATAACTCCGCGAAAACTCAGTCAAACAGGCAAACAGACCCACGGGCATAAAGCTTGAGATCGCAGCTTTTAAATGAAGTAATTTATAAAAAAAACGTTAGTGAAAGTTCTGGGAACGTTCCCTGTTAGCTGGGCAGGAGGATTTGAACGCACCAATGGACTGGTTGGTGTCAGTGCCTCTCTGCTCAGGGAGGTTTTTTCACTGCTTGAAGAAATGTCTGTGTGTCGTGAGAGCGTGAGAACAGCTTTAGTCGCGAGAGCTGGCAGCCCTGACTGAACACAGCAATATCCTGCCAAACACTCACACTCACAACAGCTAGTGTCAGGTCAATGAGTTTAACTCCAGCTTAGACACAACATCCCTCGTCTTCTGATGATGTGTCTGTTCAAACTGCCTCCATGTTGTAAGATGTGCTGTCTATATCTAAAAAATATATCGTATGGGAATCAGTAACAGAACCATTCTGTGAATCCCTCTTTTGTGTATTATACCCTCTAGAGGGGTAAATCGGGCACTGCATGATGCGTTCCTGAATCCCTCACTAAATCCCTCACTAAATGTCACAATTCTATCACAAGCGAAATGCAAGCTTCATGCAAGGCTTCGTAGCCTAGTGATAGCAAAATTGTATGAAGAAATGTTTCAGAGAAAAACTGTATCGGGTTTCTTTTTCTAATGCAGTGAAGTCACAAATAAGGGTAATTTATACTTGAAGTCCTGTTGTAACTTTTGTTGTTGAATAATTATATATATATATTTTTTCAATAGACACATATGTGTTGCTGTGACGACTCATGTGCGTCATCCCTGTGTTGATACGGAAATGTGCCGCCTTCCAAAGGAGTTATTGGTGGGCCTTCTTATTGAGGACACCTGCTGTTGGTTTCCGGTCTCTTCCTTTAAAAAGGGCCTGATGACAAATGACTAGGGAGGGGCGCGGCTGCATTTCGGACTTTGCTTTGTTTGCTTTCTGTTTGTGTTTTGCATCCAACATTACTACAGCCCATTACACTTCATGCATTCACTTAAGGATTGCAATTATGTGCACTCCAACCTGATATACTTTTAGTACATACTAAGTATGCTGATATCGTTGTTGTTGTTGTTGTTGTGTTTGATTCAGCCTTGTCAAGTAGGCTACTTCTCTGAAGTAAACAAACTAGAAAATTGACATCCGTGTAAGCCTCAGTTTTTCAAGAACTTTCACTATAGTTTTTGGTGCCGAAACCCGGGATAACGGGCACAGGATAGTCGCAAATTAAGAATCTCTGAGTTATATGGAACTTGGAAGTGAAAGTGAGTTGAATGAAGATGGCCAAACAGAATGGATGAAAAAGAAGAGGAAAACAATCCGCAGCTCGGCGACAAAGCTGCTGACTCATTTGCAAGAGGAGATCGGTAAAGAAGAACCAGACTGTGATAAGCTGCGTGAGTTGCTTTCAGTTTTATCGACGAAAGAGGAAAGTTTAGTGGATCTTGACAGAGGCATCGAAAATGAATATCTGGAGAGAGAGGTAGAGAGCGCGCTGGAATATATCAGGACCGCATTATCATGTCGAAATCCAGGGGCGGACCTGGACCAAAAAGTGGCCCTGGACTTTCTGGCCCACAGCAGCTCACCACATCCCACATCATAACACATTGGCTCATTAATGTGCAGAATAATATTTAACACCACTTATACAGTAGCATAAAAATATAACACAATACAAAAATAAATGCTATTTAAACTTTTATTTTAAGTAACACAACATTAGGTCATATTTGTAAAACAAAGGGAAACAAACAGAAAAACATTAAGACATACAACATTATTACTATAAAACTATCAAGACAGCAAATCAGTCAGGGGGTATTATCTTGGTGCCGTGTAAGATAGGCTACACACTACTCAGCAGAGTAGGCTGCACCACTTAGCTGTACAACTCCTGAATCAAGATTGAAACTATTTGCATTAAAACAAATCCTCATGGCATAGCCTACTATTAGGCTATCATGTGACATTAAACTGATGTTTTTTGTTTTTGTTTTTTTTACACGTAACTTTTCAGCTCCACCTTTTCATCCATGGACAATTATTTGTAATTATCTGCTCAGAGAAATTCGCTGTAACGGATCAATCTCTCTCTCTCCTGTAAACGAGACGTGAAAGGTGGCGTATTTCAAGATACGCAATGGAGTAGACCAAACTAATTAAAGGAGAACTTGGTAACTTTTTTAACTTAATAAAACTGTCTAGAAAATCATTTGGATGGTTAAACAACCTGTTCTGGTGATATTGGTGACTTTCCCCGCTCCCCCCAGCGTTCCCAGGCGGAAAACCAACCTTGCAACTTTGGGACTACCGTCCCGGCAAGATAGAAATTGGAAGTCTCGTGAGAAGCGAGAACGAGAACGAGAACGAGCGCGAAACACGAATTGCTTTACGGCAATTCGACATAAACACACACGCATGTATGATGTATTACCAGATGACCCACCTCGGTAGACATAGCTCCACACGATACAGTTGGCTTACTCCGATCAAAACAAACGCACATGAGCAGCGGTAGAGAGGGGGAGGAGGCCGCCGCAAGTGAGTTTTTTACGACCGTGTTGTGAAATATACGCCCCCCCACAGCTGTAGGGGGAGCTCGTGGGGAAAACATGCGACAACAAAAGGAAAAATCAGCGAAGAAGTGACTAGAGTTCGCTAGAGTTGCCGAGTTCTCCTTTAAGTCTGTTTTACAGTAAATTACGTCTTGTTAAATCGTTTTTCACTGCATATGGTAAGTTATAACCTGCAGCGTAATTTTTTTCGCTTAGCCTATTATTGTTTAGGAGAAATGTCTTATTCAAGGCAAGGCAATGAGGTAAACATTTGAACCAGGGCTTAAGACCGAAAAATATTGTAATATTTTAGACGTATTTTAACGTTTCTGTTAGGGTGACCACGCGTCCCGCTTTGCGTTGCACCGCACAGCATTTTCACCCCTTGTCCCGCACGTCGCATATTGAGAAAATGTCCCGCATTTTCATCAGTCTATTGGTTTTTAATTGTCATATTAAGAAAACGTGCATGCTTTCTTTTGCCTATTTAACAAAGCATTTTATTTATTCTTTTTGTGGCGTCGTTTTTCACCTATTTGTCAAAAGTACAAATACAGAAGTACAAATACTGTACAGCGCTTCGTCAGAAGTACAAATACTGTACAGCGCTGCGTCAGAAGTAAAATACAACAAATACAACAGCCGTTTTTTTTTAATCCTATCCAATGGTTGAAAGGAAAGTAGTAAACACGGTCATTAGGCTGTGACGGCTATCAATCAAAATGTGGAGCGGTGATTCGTTCCATGTGTTCCCTGTCAGAAAAAAATGGATAATTCAAATTTTAATCTAACAGAATTTATCAACCCGTTGCCTGCTGTGTTTTAATTCACATCCTTTCTAAAAAAAAAAAAAAAGTGACATTTTGGTTTAATATATTCTCAATATATAAGACTGCCAATGACCTAATTCCATGTTGTTTTATATTTTATTTGTTCATTGTTTTTTTGTTGGATTTTAGTTGGACTTGGTCAGAACTGTTTCAGTGATGTTGCATTTAAATGACATAAAATAAAGACATGTTATAGTATTGACATTGTGATGTAATGGTGTTTTCTGGAAGGGACTAAAGAACAAATAACTTTTATCAGCTGAAAGGCAGAATATAACTGTTTTTATTAAGTTAGATAGACATTATATAACAGTTTCAGGTTATGTTTTAGTGTTGGTAACATGTCCCACATTGTCCCACTCAAACTTATAATCGTCCCACATTTGGTTTGTTTGATGGTGGTCACCCTATAACGCATGGATAGAGGGTCCGGCAAGTGGGAAATTAGTACGTTGCTTATTGGACGGAGGCAGCCAAAGAAGCTGTCTAAAGAAGAGACTCCAAAGAAGAGTCTAGTGAAAACACTAGAATTACCAGTGGTAAATAAAGAGACGCTGAATCTTCACACTTTCGGAGCTGATTGTCCTGTAATTAGAGAATGCAACATCGTGAAATTGACACTTGAAAGTGTATGGAATGATAATCAAAGAATAGAAATCGCAGCAATAGAGATTCCTCAAGTCTGTACTGCTGTTATGAAAGTTCCTGGAGAACATGTGCATAAGAAGCTTGAAGCTAAGTGTCTTCAACTTGCAGATTTTTTCTCTGAGGACACTAATGATTCGGAGCTTTCAGTGTTAATAGGAGCAGACTACTACTGGCAAGTGGTTACAGGTAGAGTTGAGAGATTAACCGAATCTCTTCTGGCCCTGGAAAGTATGTTTGGATGGACTGTACAAGGACCGATTCCCATGTTGAGTGTAACCGACACAACCTGCATGCAAATTTGTTTAAAGAAGATAAACAGATTTCAAAACAGTTGCGTGCTTTTTGGGAAGTAGAGTCTTTGGGCATACTAAACAAGACGGCCGAGAGTCCCAAAGAAATAGAAGCTGTACAGCACTTTAACCAGACAGTTACTTTTAAGGATGGACGTTATCAGGTTGAGTTACCCTGGAAACTAAATAAACCAGACTACCAAACAACTTCAAAGTGGCGAATTGTAAGAAGCCTGGGCACTTGGTGGCAGACTGTCCAGTGCTGAAAAGAAAACAAGCTGCGAAAGGCTTTGGGTTGATTAAAGTGTCTCCACATTTTGCTTCGCCCTGTCTTGAATTTTCAAGCGACGTGAAGACCGGCTATGAACCTTTCCTTAGTGATGATTTTGTGTCGTTGTCTGGTGATGATAATTTCATTCCCGTACGCATTTTGCGTGACACCGGTGCTGCACAATCATTCATTTTGAAAGGGGTTTTGCCTTTCTCTGAAACAACGAAAACCGGCACCAGTGTATTAGTTCGTGGCTTTGAGATGGGCTTTACTGTTGTTCCACTTCACCAAATTATTTTTAAATCTAGTGTAGTCACCGGCCGCGTTGCGGTTGGTGTTCGTGAATCTCTGCCTATTCCTGGCGTGTCCTTTATTTTGGGCAATGATTTAGCAGGTGGTAATGTGTGGAACCGAGTGAGTTTGGAAGTTCTCCTTCAAGTTGTTACTGTGCCTAGCAAGACAGCCGACCATGAGTGTGTAGAGAAAAATCCAGATGTGTTTCGTCGAGGAAAGGAGGGTGCTCCTTTTCTCCCGTTGAATATGAACTGTCCGATTCTTTCTTTGTGAATCTTGAGTCTGAGAAGTCTCCCGAGTCATCCGCCGTTGATCTGTCTGGAACTGATAAGAAAACCAATAAAATTATGACGGAGTTTGCATGCTTGTCACGCACAAAATTGATTGCTGCTCAAAAAGCAGATGGGTCATTAGTTTCTCTATTCCGCTCTGCCTCATCTTGTCAGGAATCAGAACGACACAAACAGGTAAATAACAAGGATGTTTATTTGCACAATGGAACAGTCACGGCAGGTGAGTAGATGAGTGATGAATTAAGCAGGAAGGATCAATGGAAGAGATAGCACTGACAAAGTCTCTTATCTGTTACAGGTGATTAGCTGGCAGATGCACGGAGGATGTTGACGGGCTGGAGATGAATGGCAGAAGCAGAAGGAGACACGATGGACTGGCTGAGGAATCCGAAGATGCAGGTAAGTGTGCTAGCAGGTAAGTAGTAATGTCGTCTTCTTCTTAGTATGGGTGAGTCAGAAAGTTGATGTTGCTTCAACGAGACCTGACAGCTAACTGAGGGAACTGGTGGTGTATTTAACCAGTGAGTGAAGTGACAGGAGATTGGCAGCAGGTGAAGATGACAGGTGCAGGTGATTAGAACTCAGGGGATGCAGAACGAGTGGGCGGAGTGTGGAGGTCTGGTGCTGACGCTGATGTATCCGTGACACATCTGAGGTTAACATTGATAAACAACCACAATGTTTTTTCTTTCAGGACGGTGTTTTAATGAGGATATGGAGGCCTTACAATGTTCCAGACCATGGTAACTCTGTTCATCAAATTGTGATGCCAGTTGAATACAGAGATATAATTTTGAGTGTAGCTCATGACAGTGTAGCTGGTCATATGGGGGTCGCCAAAACACTAAACCGTGTTAGTCAACACTTTTACTGGCCAGGGTTGAAGCGGGATGTAGTTAGTTTTTGTAAAACCTGTAAGGTCTGTCAGCTGGTTGGCACACCCAACCAGAAAATTCCTCCTGCTCCTCTGTACCCCATTCCTGTGGTGGCCCCGCCATTTGATCATGTCATTGTTGATATTGTTGGTCCACTTGTGCGCTCCACGAATCAATATCTTTTAACAATGATGTGTGCAGCTACTCGTTTTCCAGAGGCTATCCCTCTGCGAAAAATCTCCGCCAAAGTGGTGTTAAAGGAGCTGCTAAAAATTTTCTGTGTTTGGTCTGCCAAAAATCATCCAGACTGATCGTGGATCGAATTTATGTCTTGTGTGTTCACCCGTGTTTTGAAACAGCTTAGCATACAACATAATGTTTCCAGTGCCTATCATCCTGAAAGCCAGGGGGCACTGGAACGCTATCATCAAACACTGAAGAGCATGTTGCGTGCATATTGCCTCGAGACTGGTAAGGATTGGGCAGATGCAGTTCCCTGGCTGCTTTCGCCTGTAGAGAGGTGAGACAGGAGTCACTTGGTTTTAGTCCTGCTGATCTTGTTTTTGCACACACTCCACGAGGTCCGTTGGCTGTATTGAAAGATCAGTTTTTAAGTGAACTCCCTGCAAAAGACATCTTGAGCTATGTAACAAATTTTCGTTCTCGTTTACACAGAGCCCGTGAGTTAGCTCATGAAAATCTTGAGAGAGCACAAGACAAGATGAAAAACTGGTATGACCGCAAGACCACAGATCGACACTTTATCGCCCACTTTAAAGTACTTATGTTACTTCCCATCCCTGGATCTGCTCTACAAGCCCGTTTTAGTGGTCCATATGTGGTAGTGCATGAAGTTTCTGACCGCGATTATGTAATCGCCACTCCAGACCGGCGGCAGCAGAAGCGTCTTTGTCACATTAATATGTTGAAGCCTTATTTTGAGCGTGCTTCTCCTTCTGCTCGACTAGGTTCATCTCCAGCTGAGCTGGAGTCGGTTTCGTCAGGTGATAAATCTATGCTGTTGTCCGTTGTGGTGGAAGAGAGTGATGAAACTGAAAATAATCCATCTTGTGCTCTAATTGAGGGTCGTCTTAACAACACTGAAATGCTCTCAGTTTTAGATGATCACCTCCCACACCTCACAGACTCTGAGAAGGTTGACATTTTGGATGTTGTCCATCAATTTCCAGAGTTGTTTAGTGATGTTCCAAAACAAACTCATGTCATCGAGCATGACATTGATGTTGGAGAAACAGCACAGATAAAACAACATCCATACAGGGTAAATCCTTTGAAACGTGCTGTGTTAAAGAAGGAAGTACAGTACATGCTTTTAAACAACATTGCGAACCTAGTATGAGTGCATGGAGTTCTCCATGTCTCTTGGTGGCAAAGCCTGATGGTACGTTTCGATTTTGCACTGATTATCGGCATGTTAACACAGTTACTAGACCTGACTGTTACCCGTTGCCCAGGTTGGATGATTGTATTGACCAGGTGGGTTCTGCAGTTTTTGTTAGTAAGTTGACTTGCTGAAAGGCTATTGGTAGATTCCCCTCACCAGTCGGGCAAGAGAAATCTCTGCCTTTGTTACCCCAGACGACTTTCTGAATTACCACGTTATGGCTTTTGGAATGCGTAATGCTCCCGCAACGTTCCAGCGATTAATAAATACAGTGCTGTCTGACATGTCTGGCTGTGTGGCCTATTTGGACGATGTGGTCCTTTATAGTGCGTTATGGCCAGAACATGTTCAGCAGATCCAAGAGTTATTTTGCAGACTGTCCGCAGCCAATTTGACCATCAATTTGGCTAAATGTGAGATTGGCAAAGCAACAGTCACTTACTTGGGTAGAGTAGTAGGAGGTGGCCAGGTGCGTCCTTTGGATGCCAAAGTGTCTGCTATCTGTAGTTTCCCTCCCCCTGCTGATTGTCATGATTTACGCAGATTTCTTGGTATGGTGGGATACTACCGTGGTTTTTGTAGAAATTTTTCATCTGTAGTAGCTCCACTGACTAATTTACTCAGTCCAAAGGTGGTATATCAGTGGTCTGACCAGTGGTCTGACCAGAGCGCCTTTGAGAATGTGAAGGCATTACTTATTTCAGCTCCTGTGTTGGCTGCACCTGACTTTGCGACACCTTCTTTTTTAATGGTTGACGGCACCTGACTTTGCGACACCTTTTTTTTTTTTAATGGTTGACGCGAGTGATCAAGGTGCTGGAGCTGTCCTCCTCCAAGATGGTGTTGAGCATGTCCATCACTCTGTTTGCTACTTCTCCAAGAAGTTTAATCAACATCAACGGCGGTACTCCACCATCAAAAAGGAGACGCTGACCCTTGTTCTTGCTGTCCAACACTTTGAAGTATATCTGGGTGCTTCGGATAGAACGATTGTTTATAGTGATCTGACCCCCTGAAGTTCCTCAGCCGCATGAGAAATGCCAATCAGCGTCTGATGCGGTGGAGTCTGATCTTACAACCTTTTAATATTGAGGTCAAGCATATCCGTGGTACTGAGTACCTTAGTCCAGTATTTTCATATCTATAGTTACTTGGTAACTGTATTGTCATGGGTCTTTTTGTTGTTTGTTTGTGTGTTTTTGTACTTTAAATTACAGCATTGTTGTAAAATGTGTAAAAAAAAAAAAAAAAAAAAGTACCATCAATCTCGGATTGTCGGAATTCTCTACAGTTTTGAGATTGGAAAGTTCCTGGAGAACATGTGCATAAGAAGCTTGAAGCTAAGTGTCTTCAACTTGCAGATTTTTTCTCTGAGGACACTAATGATTCGGAGCTTTCAGTGTTAATAGGAGCAGACTACTACTGGCAAGTGGTTACAGGTAGAGTTGAGAGATTAACCGAATCTCTTCTGGCCCTGGAAAGTATGTTTGGATGGACTGTACAAGGACCGATTCCCATGTTGAGTGTAACCGACACAACCTGCATGCAAATTTGTTTAGAAGAAGATAAACAGATTTCAAAACAGTTGCGTGCTTTTTGGGAAGTAGAGTCTTTGGGCATACTAAACAAGACGGCCGAGAGTCCCAAAGAAATAGAAGCTGTACAGCACTTTAACCAGACAGTTACTTTTAAGGATGGACGTTATCAGGTTGAGTTACCCTGGAAACTAAATAAACCAGAACTACCAAACAACTTCAAAGTGGCGAATAAGAGGTTTGAGAAGCTGCAGAGAAACCTAAAAGCTGACATAACCTTTAACACAAAATACAGAGATGTAATAGAAGACTATGTACAGCAAGGCATTTGTGAAGATGTTCCAGACAATGACCTACAAGCAGAGAAAGCAGATGCTGTTGAATACTATATGCCACACCATGCTGTGCTTAGAGAAGACAAAACAACAACTAAACTAAGGGTAGTGTTTGATGCATCCTCACATGAGGAGGTGTTGTCCATCACTAAACGACTGCTTGTTTGCGGGACCAAACTTGAATCCTGACTTCTGAACATGTTTATCAGGTTCCGATTGCACAAAATTGCATTGACGGCTGACATCACTAAGACATTTTTACAGATCGCTCTGGCAGAAAAGGAAAAGGGTGCTGTCAGATTTCTGTGGCTACATGGTCCTCCAACTGATGAGAAGAAAAATTAGCTGTGCATTTGTTATGTCCCTCCCTACCTGTGGTGGCTCTGTTTCCTCTTCTACTGTTTGGCTGCTCTGTTATTGTGTTTGTTATTGTGTGCAGGTGTGATCTGTAACGAGTGGGAGGAGAGACACCCTTTAAAACATCAGGCAATCCGTGCAGAGAGCGGAGACTTGTGTTCTGGCAACCACGCCTGTGATTGATCTGCCTGCATTGTTTTTATTCTGTTGTAGTTAATCTCCCATATTCTGTTTTGTTGGTAACTTACTCAATCCTTGTTTAATAAACCCCCAACGAGTCCAACTGACGTTGCAGTCATTTTATGTTGTGGCCAGTGTGCCTGATCATAACAGCATTATACATGTGTAGAGTGGTTTTCAGAGTTTCCCGAAGTCCATTCTTGTTAGCTGCAACTATTAGGCATCACATTCAACAAAAGGAGCCAGAACAGCTTAAGTGCTTCCGCGAGGAAGCCTTGAAAGAATCGCTCTATGTAGATGACTTCATTGTGAGTTCTCGTGAGGTGGATGAAGCACACACTATCTCCACAGCTGCCAGAAACATCTTACTAGATGAAATTGTGTAAATGGGTGACAAATTCATTCACCAGAACTGAGAGTAAGATGGACAGAAAATGCGATTGAAAAAAACCTAGTATCGGATAGCAGTGGAAATATGCTAAAAGTATCAGGTTTAGTATGGAGACCAGAAAGCGATGATTTTGTGTTTGAATTCAAGCAATTGTTGAAAAGGAAACACAAAAAGAAATGTGTTGCAAACATTGTCCCGTATCTTTGACCCCAAAGGGTTCTTGACTCCCTTCACTGTTAGAGGGAAATGTCTTCTTCAGGAAATGTGGGAAAGGGGACTTAGTTGGATGAACAGTTGCCTCCAGATTTGACGAGAATGTGGAATCAGTGGTGTAGTGAAGTGCTTCACCTGATCGCCATACCAAGATGGTTAAAAAATTGAGATTCAACCTAACGTTCAAGCCCACACATTGCACGTGTTTTGCACACAAGTGAAAAGGTGTACAGCGCAGTTGCGTACCTGAGAAAATGAAAGTGGAGAAACTGTTAACCAGTTTTGTAGCATCAAAGGCAAGAGTTGCTCCTTTGAAGAAGCCTACATTACTACGTTTAGAGTTAATGGGAGCTCTGATCAGAGCTAGAATAGGACATAATCTGCTTCGTCCCTTGAAGATGGAGACAAATCTAATTCACATGTGGACAGATTCAGTAATTGTCTTACGCTGGATACAGAGTTCTGCACATAAATGGAAAGCATTTGTAGCTAATAGAGTGGCTGAGATACAGAATCTTTCAAACCCTGAATCGTGGTCCCATTGTAATGGGAAAGACAACCCAGCTGATTTAGCCACTCGAGGAAAGACTGCAGATGATCTCATACAGAGTAAACACTGGTGGTATGGCCTGGCATCTTTAGTTCCAGCTCACTCGGAAGAGCCTGAGAAAAATTGTGTTGCTGAAATGAACACTGAACTGAGGGCTAAGTTTCAGTTCACCGTGCAGTTTGGTGGTTTTACACCAATAGAATCTCTGTTGAATTTGGTGAATTATAGCAGATTGAAGACAGTGCTACGAATACCTGCATGGATAAAGAGGTTCATAACCAATGCCCAGTCCAGATGTAAAATCCAAGGCAAACTCACAGCAGAAGAACTACTTGCAGCTGAAAGGTATTGGGTAAAGATAACTCAGGAACAGAGTTTCAGTAAGGAAATAAATTTGCTCAAGTTAGGTCAAATGGTTGACAAAGACTCCAAAATCAAGGATCTGAAGCAGTTCTTAGTGTTGGTGGATGATTACAACAGTCCGAGTTCAGTTTCCGAGAACGGCAGCCATGGGAGAGATCTACTCGTTGACGATCACACGTTGACTGATTGGTTACAAGGTAGTTTGTGACGTCAGAAACACCAGTGATTTCAAACCGTGTTTTTGAGACTGTCTTTGGTTCCCTTTCGTTTTAAGGAGAAAATACTCAGCAATGGTGTCGACTTATGAATTTGCACACGGTTTGTCTAAAGCATATTAAAATCACCACATAGACATAAAACAACATTAAAAGCTGGATTTTCACCTTTAAAGACATTGGGCCCTATTTTAAAATCTAAGTCCATGATCTAAAGCGCTGGGCGCAAGTGCACTTGTAACAATTGGCCTAATCGGTTAGATACATGAGCAAAGCATGGGGTCAGATTAAACTGTGAGAGTTTTTGAAGTGTTTTAAAAGATGAGATGACAACAGAAATAAAGTGAATAAATGAAGTGTATTTACAATTTCTACAAGGAATTTAAAACAACACAATACAACATAGAAGCCTTAGGCTGTTAAAATCATAGAGTCCATTGGTCCCATACCATAAAACAGTCCTTATGAGTCCTTGCGTGCTTTAAGTCCCAATGTGTAAGTGTCCACCGGTGTATACAATCCAACTGTAGTGATAATCCAATGAAAAGTGATGGGGTTTGCTGGAATGGAAAGTCCTTAAAAGAAACTCCTCAATTCAATGAAAGAGACCCTCGGTGCATCCCAATTCGCATACTATCCGTCCTAAATAGTATTCGAAAACAGAATTAGTATGTCTCAAATCGTAGTATGTTGAAATGAGTGTTCCAAAGAAACCCGGATGGTTTACTATTTCCGGTCAGAATCCAAAGTGCAGATCGATGCGCACTAACGGCTAATATTGCCCACAACCCATCGCGCGTTGGACAAGGATTCGGTTAGAACTACAAACACAAGTGAAAAGTGTTAAAAAACTACAGACATGGAGGACACGTGAGTCCGCCGGTTATGTAGAGAGGTTTAGATAAAGGGGTTTGAGTGAGTAATTATCAGTATCTAACCTGACGAAAATGTATTTATTCAATGTTGTCCACATTATATTGCATCTGCAGAGCATTGTGAACTTTTGTAAAGATACGTTTAGCCATTAACTTTTAAATGCATCATTATATTCAAATTGCAAACACAAGAGGAGAGTCTCCGCATGAAACTGTACGTTCACACCGCCGCCGACTTGAGCTTCCAAAGTTACCGGAAGTCATTCATTTTCAATGGAAGCTGGCAATGAGCGAGCCGGAGCGCGTTAAGTGCTTTCTGTTAGAACGGTGTCGCGTTAGTTAATAACTAATGATCTTTGCAACGGAAGTGAATCAATCAAAACTAGCTTTAGCTGTACAATAACTTTATTCTAGAGCTGCTATAAAGCCAAAACAATCTCTGTTACTTTAACGTACTATTATCACTGTAAAGCTTCTTCTTATTATTATTTAATGGCGGATTGCAAACAACTTTTAGTTGCATACCACCACCTTCTGTATTGGAGTGTGTATCATCATGTCATTTAACAATTATTTATATTCTACTCCACAACCACAAAGTCTTTTAAAAGTGTAAATAGTGCCTTCCTGGTGATTCTTATCTCCTCTCCCTCTCCTTCTGATCCCAGTATCCCTACCAGATTCCACCCCCACAGTTTTCACAGTTCCCACTATTCCTTTTCCCCATTAAAAACAGTGTGCCATTCAGCCCTGTGTGATCCATCCTGAGTCTTTACAATTTTCTCTCTCCTGGCCCTTTCCATGTATCTCTTTATACTGACAATTTTTTTATTTTATAATATCTCCTTCCTTTCCTGTCTTCCTCCCACCATTTCTGCCATATTTCAAGTCCTTTCTTCTTAACCACTGCTTTCCTTTGCATTTTCCTAGTGGAATTGTAACTGTTATTACCTTTAGCAATGCCTCTTTAGCCAGTTTGTCTGCAATCTCGTTCCCTTTAACCCCCTCATGTGCTGGCACCCAACAAAACTGAACATCTATGCCATCCCAGTGTAATCTTAGCAAACTGTGATAAAGTTCTATTAGTAGGTCTTCTCTGACCGATGTCATTGACTGTGTGCTTTTTATGATAGCGAAAGAGTCTGTGCATAGTACCAGCCTATCAGGCCTGACCTCTTCAACCCACTGTAATGCAATAATGACTGCCACTATTTCTGCTGTATATACAGATAACCGGTCAGATAGTCTTTGGGAGAGATTTATTTTAAATTCTGGGATATGATCTCCAACTCCCACACATTCCTGTTTGTTCTTGGATCCATCTGTGTAAATCTTTAAATAATTATAATAACTGTTTCTCATGTAATGCTTGTTTTAACTCCCACTTCCTCCATTTTCCATTCTCTTTTCTTTTCCAGGGGCCCGTTCTTCGTACGTCGCTAACTCAGTTAGCTGGATTTGATTGTTGGCGATTTGGCATGATCTTGGATTGTTTGGTTCTTCGACGCTCATCCAGGGGCCCGTTCTTCGTACGTCGTAACTCAGTTAGCTGGATTTGATTGTTGGCGATTTGGCATGATCTTGGATTGTTTGGTTCTTCGAAGCTCATCCTGGACTTGCTGTCATAGCAACAGGTGCGCAAGCTTAAAGCGGCTCGGGAGCAGGCTTATTTCATGTTAACAGGATTAGATCCCGGCTTTATAAGCGGAGGTGATACCGGAAGTCTTTTGCAGCTATGTCTTGTCCGTTTTTACGACAAGAACCTGTTGCTGAAGGTGCCAGAATAATTCGAAGAGCTTTTCGAATTAATCGCGTTTTAAGAGATAGACAGGATCCTTTAGCGCAGCGCGATAATCTACTTATTGAGAGATACTGTTTTTCTCGTGAGGGTGTCATATACATCATTAATTTGTTGGAACCACACGTTAAATGTTCAACTCGTCGGAGTTGGACTTTCCTTTACACTATTGGAGATGTGGAAAACTTGGGGAAAAGTGCTGTCTGTCGTGCCATTCGCAAAGTTTATCTGGCACTCAAGCAGTTTTTAGGGGGGTTTGTGGTATTTCCAAGCCACTTAAGACCACAGGTTGTGAAGCAGAATTTTTGTGCCATTGCAGGTACATTATAATTGTTAATGAAGATCATGCAACCATGATCATGCCAAAAAGTAGGACTTACAGTATTTATTCCCCAGGCTTCCCTAACGTGATTGTTGCCATAGACTGCAAACACGTCCCCATCAAGGCCCCACCAGGCCCCAATGAAGGGGATTTTGTGAACCGAAAAGAATTTCACAGAGTAAATGTGCAGGTAAATTACTATTACGATTCTTAATATTCCAGATTAGTAATATATCAAATAATACAAAAAGTAATGTAATCAAAAAGTATACAGTTGACTGATTAAAAATATCTTAGATGGTGTGTGACTCCATTAGCCTGACTACGTCAGACTTCCTACTTCCGCTAATTTCATTTCGCTCCTGTAGTCAGTCTGAGATAGCAGCCTATCATTCAGTTTTCCACCGGCCTGAAAACAGCCGGGCCAATCAACGAACAGAGGGCGGGCTGAGAGCCGTGACGTAGACGCTGATTGTACCGTGGATGCGTAGATTTACTTCACATAATCTGCAAAAGTCATTCACAGCCATATTCACTCCGGTATTTCGCTCGATGGTTTAGTGTTTGCATCATACATGCGTTTACAGTGGAAGTTAGATGCGGCTGAGCATGCGCATAACACACGCCATAACCAAACGTTATGTGATTGGCTTACGGGTAACCAATCATTTTAAACTTCAGACAAGCGCCCCCCCCGCGAGAGAGAAAACACTTCTCTATTATGCCCTTCCAGACTCTGTCTACGAAGCAAAGCGAAGTAGCAGAGTCTGGTATTACCAGGCTAGTCAAACAACGGAATGAATTTGAAATGGTGACTGAAACGCGACCCATTAAGACATACCAGCTCTCCCTTCCAAGATGTTAAGTTAATCTGCACAACAAATCTGATAATCGAGCCATCGTCTGGTGAAATCAAATTCACATAAGATAAAGACAATATCTGTGCTCTGATTTCGGCTATACTTGTAAAATTAGTGAAGCAACATAATATCTGTGCTGCTCCTCCGCGCGAGACGCAGAGAGAAAGAGTGAGCGAGCGAGAGAGAGAGAGGTGCGCGCGCGCGTGCTGAGAGAGCAGTACCGGCGGTACCGGTAGATTCTCAGAAACTAAATAAGGTTTGGGCGCTTTGTTGAAGGGAAAAAAGCGCTAAAGGGGTCTGCAATGTCGCTAAGTTGGCAACACTGTGTATCTCCATTTCTCCAACTAGAGGTTGGGCCACGGGTCAAACAGAAAATACGCGCTGCGTTAATCGCGCGTTAAAAAAATTAGTGCCGTTAATATGATTTTGCGTTAACGCGTTATTAACGCGTTAACTTTGACAGCCCTAGTTGTTACATTTTTGGAGAGGTGCACGTCAGGGTACGCCGAAGGGTACGCACGCTACACACAGCCTACGACGTAAGTTCGCCGCAGAAGTAAAAATTGGGCTAAACTCGTTCATTGTGGCGCCAAAAATCGTTTAAAACACCGGGTGTTCACCCAT
>FLSR01001234.1:28825-66657 GCA_900092035.1 Leuciscus waleckii
CTGATCTTCGATGATTCAGTTAAACCATAAGCAAAAAATACTATAGATTTCTTTGGTTTTTATTGGTAAAGCAAGTGTTAAACTTTTTTTCTCCTGCATCCTATTCTTCTGCTCAGCTGAAAGGTTAGTTTGAGCAGCGTCCTCTACTGTACATTTACATTTCCTTCAGCCTGAGGCTTATTATTTCACTTTTTGGTGTGAAACGGTCTTTACATTTCCCCAAAAATATAACTTTTTTGCTATAAAAAATAAGCCCAGCCCAGGTGGAAAAAAGTAATGCAAAAGTAACGTAACACATTACTTTTCTAAAGAGGTAACTAAGTAACGCAATAAGTTACAATATTGTAATGCATTACTTTTCAAAGTAATTTTTTTCCCCAACACTGTATAAATGGCATTTGTCAAGTTTATGGTGTCTTGTAGTAGTTGATCGTGGTAGTGGAGCAGTTGTTGTGTCCCCGCAGAGCCGCTAGAGGTGCTGTGAGTCTGCCGAGCACTGAACTCTAAACCCCCGCAGATCTGTTCAATGAGAGCACAAGATAATATCATAATATCGAAAGTGCATTTGTGGTCGCTTTTACGGTTCACCACCTCAGCAGGGAATAATATTCCGTAGCATAAGGAATTTCGATGAATATTCGGTGCAGTTGATGATCCGTGGCGTTTATACAGTCTGTCCGGAGTGAGACCCTGTAGAGGCTGAACCCACTGCAGGTAAGCGGACTCGATTACAGATCTACCCGACGCAGGAGCGCTCTGACCCCGTCAACGCGTTACTCGAACACCGAGGCTTAGTAGCTACTGTAGGCCAATGTTTACATTGACTTAGAATGTATTTTCAGCAAGCCGTATTGAATGGCGATTGCTTTTTCTCATTTAAAAGACGCTGAAATAATTGTATACGTTTTTAAGAGATTAGTTGGCAAATGAGTTTAGATTAAACGACTGTTTATGCCTAATCGGCTGTAGCGCCCCGCTCTTTCGGCCTGATTAAACGGGCCTCATCCGCCATTGTTTTATAGCCAGCTTTACAGCGAGTAATAGACACAAACTTCACGTATTTAATAAAATCAGATAACAAAATGTGCGGTTGCATGGGGTTATATTTGTATTTTTAGCATTTTAAAGCTAAAATTAGCGCAGTATCACATCAATGTTTCTGTTTCCTGGGTTTGTTTTTAGCATTGGAGCTAACAGGAAATATCAAAATAATGTGTGATTTTGACAGCCAGAGGCTCAAACTACATTTTAAACTGGTTAAAAAAATACGGATTTGCTTTAACAGTAGTACAGATGTCCAAACACTGGCTGAATGTGATGTTTTATGAGTTATTTAGCATAACGATTTGATGACAGCAATGTTTATTTAACAAAATCGATCATTTGTTAAGGAGAAACTTAAAGGAAAGATGATATTATATCCGCGTTTTAATTCGTTAATTCAGTGTCACAATTAAATCAACATCTACCATAGTATTTCCGTGGGTTTCTTTGCCAATTACCTTGATTTATCATGTATATCACATGATATATTAATTATGCTAAGTGTCATTATATATAAGTATGTTTACATATCAAAGTGTTTTGTG
Organism: Leuciscus waleckii; assembly: GCA_900092035.1. Classification (NCBI taxonomy): domain Eukaryota; kingdom Metazoa; phylum Chordata; class Actinopteri; order Cypriniformes; family Leuciscidae; genus Leuciscus; species Leuciscus waleckii. The sequence continues at coordinate 30,415 of FLSR01001234.1, forward strand.
CAACCACATTCATCATCATCTTATTTTGACAACATAATACATTATTTCTAACCGTGTCTGTCAAGCTGAAAGGTCCTGTCAATCATACGGTTTTGTCAAAACCAAGCTGAGGATTTAATATTCATCACTGTTATGACTTTGTCAAATGCCTGTTTGTTTGGGTCCCTCTGATCTCTGTCCTTGTGTTGAGATATTCTTAGTTAACCTCTGACCACATCAACTAGCTGCGAGTTGACAGTTAGTTCAAATATTAAACCAAGACACAAGGGCTGTCAGGAGATATTACATAACATGCATGCGCTTCATGTATTATACGGCCTGCATTTGTGCATTGTGAATGAGTTCGTGTCATTCATGTGTTGTAATGCAGACTGTTTTTTTGTCTCTGATCAGCTGATGTTCTCAGGGACCAGAGTCACGTGATGTACGAAGGTAAACACATCCATTTCTCAGAGGTGGATAATAAGCCGCTGTGCTCCTACAGCCCCAAACTCTGCAAGCAGCGCAGATTGAACGGATACGCCTTCTGCATTCGTCATGTTCTGGAGGACAAGACCGCTCCGTTCAAGCAGTGCGAGTATGTGGCGAAGTACAACAGTCAGCGATGCACCAACCCCATCCCCAAAGAGAGAGCGCCGGTAAGAGGAGAGGAACCGGTTTGGTTGAGTGTGGACTGAGTCAACAATCATCAACTGGTGCTCATTCACATGTTCAGTTTAATTTAATGATTTATACCATTTTCATTTCCCTTAATGGTTATAGATTACCAGGTAAAGTGTGGCTTGGCCCTATGAAATCAGCTTTATTTTTTCCCAAAATATTTTTTCCATTAACATTTTTCTGGATTTGTTTTTTTCCCCCATTTAAATTTGTCTGGACTCTGGTTTAATTGTTGGATTAAATGTTAAGAAATAGTTTAACAACAATTTATTTAAAGTTGAAAAAAAATTTTTTTTTAAGGCTCTGTGAAATACGTTTTATTTATTTTTCTCAAATTCCGTTTTGTTTTTCCCAAATTCTGTGTTTCCATTTTAATAATCAAAAATCATGTCTCATTACAGAGACACGCAGAACATCTATTCTTCAAATTTAAATAGTCTTTTTGTGGTTTAATATAAAAGTTTATACATATTTTGAATAAAAAAAGTTTATACATAATTTTAAAAACAAATTACAATTATCTCACCAAAACGTTTGCTCACTTAATGTATTTGTGTGTTTATGATGTAATTTGTTGCAATAGTCACAATTAGTAATAAAACAAGAATGAATAAACACATTAGAAGCAGTAGCATAAATAAATACAGTAAAATAAAGATACAAATTGAACAATGCTGTAGGCCTAACACTAGTATTCAAGTAAAAAATACCACAGAAACCGAATGATCAAATATAAAATAACTCTATTTGTAAGCCTACTGTGGTAAAATCACTGTAATGCACAGACTTGAGTGGGTTATTGCTGTTATTGAACAACAATATGATTTTCTACAGTGTCAATGCAACGATATAAGCTGCACTTTCTTACTCTTTCTTCTCAATGAAAGCAAGCCGACACACACTGCAGTGTGTGTGTTTTAATGTAACACGTATATAGTGTGTTGCGCTGCGTGTTTGAGAGTGTGTTCACTACATGCGATCAGCTCATATCCATGTGTCAGCGTCTCTCTCTCAGTGCCTGATATACTCACAGTGAAATACCTCTTCAGTGATATACTGTTACCGAACACACTTGTGCCGTCCACGCTGCCGAGAGCGACGATTAGAGGGATATTTGAAAATGTGCTGCACAAAAAAAATGATTTTTTTATTATAATTTATTGCTGATTTGTAGTTTCTGTCCTGTAGAAATCTGAAAATATCTAATTGTTTGACGATAGGCAGCTGTTGGCAGTAAATGCAATAAGAACTGTCTAATAAAATCTGATCGGGACGGTCATTAATCGGCTGTCGGTGAACATGTCAAACTAACGATCAAAGACTTCAGATTTTAGCCAATGATCAGAGGAATCTTTTAGGATTACGTCTGAGAAATTTGTCTCAGACGGCCAAATCGTGGCCAAAATCACACAGTGTGCACCCGGCTTTAGACACCCAACTGAATTCTGCAGTGTATAGGACAGTTTTCTAAAAAAAAAAGTAACTAAGTAATGCAATTTGTTACTTTTTAAGGGAGTAACGCAATAGTGTAATGCATTACTTTTCAAAGTAACTTTCCCCAACACTGGTTGTCGGTATCTGTAAAATCCACTATCGGTCGACCTCTAGTAAAAACGCCCAAAGACACTCAACTGAAGTAACTCCACAGTGGCAAAACATGTAGTTACTGACTGTATTGTGCAGTGTGTAGGACAGAGCTGTGTTGATAAAGACAGCGAGAGCACGGAGACCTGTTCCCACATCTCGGTACGCCTCCTGTCTTTATCAACACAGCTCTGTCCTACACACTGCACAATACAGTCAGTAACTACATGTTTTGCCACTGTGGAGTTACTTCAGTTGAGTGTCTTTGGGCGTTTTTACTAGAGGTCGACCGATAGTGGATTTTACAGATACCGACAACCAGTGTTGGGGAAAGTTACTTTGAAAAGTAATGCATTACACTATTGCGTTACTCCCTTAAAAAGTAACAAATTGCATTACTTAGTTACTTTTTTTTTTAGAAAACTGTCCTATACACTGCAGAATTCAGTTGGGTGTCTAAAGCCGGGTGCACACTGTGTGATTTTGGCCACGATTTGGCCGTCTGAGACAAATTTCTCAGACGTAATCCTAAAAGATTCCTCTGATCATTGGCTAAAATCTGAAGTCTTTGATCGTTAGTCTGACATGTTCACCGACAGCCGTTAATGACGTCCCGATCAGATTTTACCTCCGACAAAATTTTGGCAGTGTCAGAAGATTTGGCTCACAGTCCTGCAGTGACTTTTCCTACGACCGCCAAATGGTCTTCGTTTTTTCAAGACAAGCCATGATCAAAATCAACGTTAGAGATGTCCTTGTAGGGAACAGTCGCACTAGGACTCGGACCGCAGCAAACGTGCCCAGAGTAAAAACGCCCTTACACTATGATCTGTCCTGTGACACCTGGGTTTGGCTCAGCTCTACTGAGATTAACAGAAAACTGAGTATGGAAATGTATATGAAAGTAATCTGATAACTTTCTCCAGTTCCATTGTTGCGTTACTGTGTTCTTCCTTTGTATTTTTTTTATTGACTTGATTTTTAATGACTTGCAACAAGCAAACAAATTCTTGAATTGGTTTTATTGGGCAGGCTAATATTTGATCATTGTGAACCAAATTGTATTTGTGTGTGTGGATGTATGTATATATATATATATACACCACACACACACTGGAAAACAGAATCTTGTTTCCGCAATGCTGTTCTTTTGAACGCTCTATTCATTAAAGAGTCCTGAGTAAAAACAGCAAATCAGCATGTTAGAATGATTTGTGAAGGATCATGTGACACTGAAGACTATAATGACCTTGATATCTGATTATACACGCATGTGTGTTTCTTAGGGCTGGACTGGTCTGAGGACAGTTCAGATGAAGATACAGAGGAGCTTGTTCCTTTACTGCCTCAGGCCTGTAGACTTCAGGAAAGAAGCCCCCATCAAAGGTAGGAAAGTCACTCCTCATTTGCTTCTCACAACTTCTGAGGCAGGAAATATAATGCAATTTACAGTTCAGTTACTTCATGAGTGCAGAGACAAAGAAGCATTTAATAGCAATTTTTTCAATCATTTTATAATGTTTTATAACTTTTTTGGTTTGTGTGTGTGTGTGTCAGGTCCTCCAATGAAAAGCCTCTTTCCCGGCGGGCACGTCTGGCACAGCTCTGCTCATACCTGCAGGAAGGTATAACACCTGTGCCGACAGGACAGGGCAGCCACCCGGCACAGCAGATACCGATACGCCTTCCGGAAAGCTCTGCTTCATGCTGCGAGCAAAGACCCCGACTGCACTGCACAGCTCATCCAGAAGCTCAGCAAGAGCTCACAGACCTCAGCCTGGTGCGTGGAGCAGGGACTGCCTTCAGTCAACATCTGTACAGCTGTTTCAGGACTGTGTGTTTTAATTAGGGCTGCATGACATTGGAAAAAAATCCTACATTGCGAAATTTTGTTTTCCTGCGATAATATATATTGCGATATAAAAACAATTTCACCAGATGATTTGAATAGCTCTATTTGAAAAGAATTTATAATTCTAGAATAATTGGGATGATTTTGTAGGGGAGTGAATCTGCATAGACAATTATAAACAGATTACAAGCATAGATAAATACAATAAAAGAAATATGCAATTGAAATAAGCAGTGCTTTATGTTTTTCGGGAAAATCTTCACTGTCTAAATCAAATATAACTAATATAATACAATTTATATATTTTTAAAGCTACAAAAGTCATTTTCTCTTTCTTTCTTTTGTTGTTTGATCACCATTGGTGACACAAACAGCTGTGGGAATATTAGGCTGCTGTCACTTTAAGACGAATGCACGGACATAAGATAAATGACACTCATCCGTTTTCTTTCTCAATTGTTTACAACACATAACCGACTGTGTTTACGAGGGTACTCACCGAGACGACATTCTGACTTAATTTTGCGTGCACGTGTCTGTTTAACCTCAAAAGAAAGAAAGAACTGAATTCGGCGTTCTCGTGTGTGCGCACAGAAAACAGGACATGAGTCTTCTTGCCTGACTCGACTTAACACATGCAAATGATAAACTGTCACTCTATGATGGTTATGTGCACATCGCGATATCGATGCTAAAACGATACATCGTGCAGCGCTTAATGTTTGTATATATGTATTTTTCAGTTCAAGGTCTGCAGTTCCACAGAAGTATGAAAGGACGATATGTACGGGAACCACAAAGGGTCAAAACTGCAGCGACGTAGCTTTGCCATTTTCACGCCACTGTTTTCAACGTATCCTTTAACTTATGCATACTTCAGGTAAAATGAGCATGTGTTAATGGTGGCCTAGTGATGAAACGATGTCAGTTTGATGTAAGTAACACTTACGTGCAGTTGTCAGGTGTGTGTTATGCTCTTGACAGCATGTCGCTGCAGATATCCTACTGAATCGCTCTCAGCAGCTGTTCTCCAGCTGCACGGCACGGTTCGCTGATGGACAGCAGTGCTCCGTTCCTGTGTTTGACATCACTCACCAGACACCTCTCTGTGACGAACATGCAAAGAAAATGGTGAGAAACCACACCTTAAAGGGATAGTTCATGCAAAAATGAAATTAGCCCATGATTTACTCACCCTCAAGTCCTCCTAGGTGTATATGACATTATTCATTCAGACGAATACAATCAGAGTTATATTAAAAAATGTCCTGGCTCTTCCAAGCTTTATAATGGCAGTGAATGGATGTTTCTTTTTTGAAGTCCATAAAAGTGCATCTATCCATGATAAAAGTGCATCTATCCATGATAAAGTGCTCCACACGGCTCCAGGGGTTAATAAAGGCCTTCTGAAGCGAAGCGATGCAAAACTAGCTTCCGGCCAAACGAACATAAGGATTCCACTCAAGTCTAAGCACAACTTGTGCGAGTAATGCGACGCACTGCTGATATTTACGCTAGAAGAAGAGACGACGAGGTCCTCGCAGACCGCAGAAGCCCATTCCCCCAGCTGTGCCACAGGGCAACTTACTAATGCCCTCCCTCTCACTGCCCGCCCACCACGCCCATGTCAGGTACCCAGCTTACTTTCAATCCAGCATCACAGTCTTGCTTCACAAATGAGTTGTTGTTGCAGTCCTAAATGTCATAACACATCACAAATACCAGTGTTATATTCAAGAATGGCTCATTCGAGTCCTGTGTAGGTTGAGTTCAAGTCAAGATCCAGACCAGAAGAGGGTTGAAAGTTCAGCAATGTAAATATGTGTTCCACTGGGGCCAGTGAAGCTTGGTATTGCATCAGTTTTGCGTAGTTTCCTCAGTGTACACACAAGGTGTGTTTAATGTATGCCGTCGAAGTAGCATTAGCTGAACTATGTTGAACTTTATTATTTTACATAAAGCCGCTGTATCAAGCAGAACACAAATTATTGAATGAAAAGTTTGTGTTGCTACATAATAGTGTTGTCATGATTCTGGAGTTTCTATATTTGAAAAATATACCTTGAAAAATATCGATTTTCGATATAACGGGAATTTGCCCGATATACTACCATACAGATGTATTTATTATTATCTCATCATTTTTTGATAAGTTGGTCTTTTTTTAATGCCGTGGGAGCATTACAAATTCTTAAGTCTGAAATTAGGATCTCATGATTTTAAGGCCATTAAAAATGTAATAAGTATTTTTCTCTTAGGCATGACATTTTAATAAGAGGTCTTCAATCTGAAGCCTCCTTAAAAGCCTAGGAACTCTGCCATTTCCAGGTCCACAAGAGCTAAGCGATAAAAGCAGATTCTTTTTTATTTTAGTTAACATAAATGAAATGTTTTATGTTTGTTTTTCAAAATCTTAAGTGGGGATAACATAAAGCTGCGGGATAACATAAAGCTTTCTTATGTGGGACAAGGCCAAAATAACAAAAAAAAGATTAATCTTCCTAGAATGGGGTTAGAAATAACTTGCCTAGAAAAGATAAGAAAAACTAAATTAAATACAATATACTTGTCTTACAATAAACTGGAGAAAGCGGGTATAATCATCGGGTATGTGTATCAGTATAACAACCAATAGGCTAGGACCACTAGTGTCATGAGCAACAGTTTAAATTCTGTCAAATACTTTATTTGCTAGCTACCCGAATAATAACTCATTGGGTTTAAGGACAAACACGAAGAGAACTTATATGAACCCCTTGAGAACTGAGGTTTATTACCGACATCGGCAACAACACAAGAGGATCTGAGCTTGTGATGTGTGGCCAACCGTTCTACTCATGTATTTCATAGAGTATGTTTCTGACCTGATTCAACTAAAATCAGGGTTCGCACACGGTGCTTGAAGTACTAGAATTTGACTTTTTGAACTTTGAGTCCTGAAAAACCTTTGAAAACAGCCATTGTTCTGAAGAAGTACTTTGAAAGTTCTTGAATTATTGAAAGACAATATATGGGACATTTATGTGGGTCAGTCCATCTGACATAGATATAGAGCCATTTTGCGTGGCTATGAGTGTGATATTGCTCATGAATATCCAAGTATGTGATACAACTTTTATTCTTCAAGTCAATCATATATTCATGGGAGAAAAAAAAGGAAAGCGATATCTTTGTCATAGTATCCTTTCAGTGGTTAAAGTTACCGCAGGCATTGCATGTGCTGCACTTTATTGGTACCATTTATTATTTTTTTATTTTTTTTATTTACCTATTTTAGAATTAGAATAAAGATATTGCTTGATAAATGAGATCTCTGATTGTAGTCCTTGAAAAAAAAAAAAAAAAGAGTAGTGCTTAAAGTAGGGATGCACTGAAATGAAAATTCTTGGCCAAAACCGAAAAAGAGGAAACCAAGGCTGAAAACCGAAACACCGAAAGAAATTATGCCAATTATTAGTACCATTGCATTTATGGCTATGACTGTGTACTAACTTTACTAAAATCAAGGCATTGCAATTGCATAAATTAATATTAAAGTTTCAAAGAATAAATCAATTAAAATTGTATGCAAATATTTATTTAGCACATTGCAAAGTATATAAAATTAAATGTTTAACTTGACCCCACTCATGTGTACATTAAATAATAATGTAAAAGCCTACTGGCCTGCAGAAAGGTTTAAAAATGAAATGTTCTCTCATAAAAACAAACTACATTTAGGTCAATACTGCCATAGCCAATAATAATATCTGCAGCTATATGCTCATGGACCTGAGTTGCAAAAACCATAAACCGCTAAGGTAAACAAACACACACACCTCTGATAAATGACGGCTGCTCTGCACACACACGCAAGGTATCTCGCTCCCTCTCTATGCCGCGCGCGCGCTACGTATGCGCGCTCATGCTCGCTCACGATTCCGGGAGATTTAAACTAATTTGCGGGCACCAGGGAGCTGCTATCCATACGCGGGAGCCTCCCGGAACTTCCGGAAGACTTGGGACGTCTGTGTTTTAAAAATCGCTGTCCGTGGGTCACTCTCAGATATATTGAAAAACGTCCACACCGTAGATATGTTGCTTCAGACAAGCACGTGCAGGCCGCGGTATCTGCTGTTTGCGTCATCACAACATTTCGGCCGTATTGTTTCGGTAATAAAAGTCTTTCGGCCAAAAACCGAAAATGCACTTTTGGGCCATTTTCGGCCGAAAATTTTCGGTGGCCGAATATTCGGTGCATCCCTAGCTTAAAGTCCTTGAAAGTCCTGGAATTTGATTTGACAGTATCTGTACGAACTCTGTGAAATTGTACTAACTCTATTTTCCGCGTGCGTTCACTCTTACAGGAGTCCGTCGACCCCCGAACTCAGTGCTGATGAGCTTCCTGATGACATCACAAACGAAATGCCTGACATTCCCAATGACCTTGAGCTGAATCAGGAAGATTTCTCGGACGTGCTGCCCAGACTACCTGATGATCTTCAGGATTTCGACCTTTTTGAGGGTACGGTCACATGTGATTATATGACAGCAGAATATCGTAGAGACTTGAGGGTGGGCTCTTTTGACTTGGGGCCAGCAAGCCCTCACACAGACTACGCTAGCATTGTGGCAGTTCTTGCACCAGTTTGTCAATCACCACATGTTTTTGTTTCCAGGAAATGTAAAAATCTTCTTGTTGGTTGGCATGTTTGCACTTTGTCTGAGTTGTCTTTGTGGATCCAGGTAAGAATGGAGAGTTGTTGCCCACCACAGAGGAGGCAGAGGAGCTAGTCCGAGCCCTGCAGGCGATGGGCTCGTATCCCGACTCCCTGGTGTGTTTGTCCTCAATGGGTGAACTGACCCCAGCCGACGGGGTGGACCACCGCACCATGGCTGTGTTCTCCGGATCAGGGGTCACGACGACTGGCATTGAGATCTCCTAAACGCCGAATGACTTCAGAGACCTTTCATAATCTAGAACTGGAGGGGAACCTCCTCCATGCCCCAACAGACCATCATTTCCCAACATCCCCTTCTCCGCAGCCGACCCAGAGCAGCACCGCAAGTTCAAATGGGGGATTAACACAACGAACGTTTTCCCGAGCGCCCAAACCGGATACCTCCCCACTAGGTACTCATTACAGCAGCGAGCCCTACAGGGATCACATCTCACCCCGACACGGTGCCTCTTATCAAACCGACCCGCCTCTCTTATTGGAGGTGCCTTTGAGTGGAGCACCGGTTCCTCCGCGCACCTCCTGGAATAACCTCCCTCTCTCGCTCACCGACCCGGCACAGTTCGGGAACCTCCTCACTGCTGAAACTCACCTTCTCTCCACCTCTCTGTCCACCCCTCCATCCACGTCCCACTCCTCAATCCTGCAACCCAGCGCCGCTCTCTCGGCTCTTCCCCAAACCGGCCTCACCTCACCGTCGTCCTCGCCCTCCTCACGTGACCTCCTCACACACACCCACACCCAACCTAAACTACAGCTCCCACAGTTCAGTGCAGCCTTCGGCCACCAACTGGCTTCCCACAGCGGGATCCCCAAAGACCTGCAGCCCAGCCATAGCTCGACAGCGCCACCTACTGGCTTCAGCATCACTAGTGCCACTGCTGCCACCCCCCCATTCCCTCAGAGCAACTGAGACCATCCCATCTCACATTTTTAAGAAATAGTTATCATTTACAAATGTCATCATTTACTCACCCTCATGACTTTTTCATTTGTGGAACAAGAAAGAAGTTTTGAGAAGTTTTCACTCTCTGCTTTTTTCCATAAAACGAAAATTAAACAGTGACCAAGGTCTGTCAAGCTCCAAAAAAGCAATTTCTGCACATTCAAACTTGTGTATAACGTCTAGTTATGACGTGACAACCGAGGGCCTTTTGGCAAACATGCTTTTACTCCCAACTCGTTACATATTGACACTCGGTATCACATTTTAATGACAGGATACCTTTTCACGACGAGCGGCTAATCAGATCAAGACGCATTTAATTATTTGCGTTTGTAAAAGTAGAAATTATTTTATCACCCCTACCCTAAACCTTCTCACTTCTCAACAATATAAAACACACAACAGGCAAATAAAAGTAAATTATTCATTATATTAGATTATATTATAAGGTATTTATTGCAAAAACTGACATTATAAAAAATATAATGTCATCTTTATATGAAGAACAGAGTGGTCCTACTCTGTGAACACACGCAGTCATATCTCCTTCAAAAGATACTCGCAAACTCTAGCTTGACCCAATCTGTCACGAGACACACAAGAGCCAATGCCATTTCGAAACCAAAGCTGATATAGCGCTTATTCTAGCAGTCATTTTTAAATGTGCTCAGGATCTGATCTTGATGGTGACAGTGATCGCTTTTGTGTCTGTTCTCCACACAAATCAATCGTTTGTCCTCTGAACACTTGGAATATACAAATGGGTAGGTTTAGGGGTTGGCGTTGGGTTACATGGTCAAACATGACTTAATAGTGTGAATAAATGTAAATCAAATTATGCTGGCTGATTCAATTGAAAACGATATCCCAACATATGTCTCAATAGAAAAATTATACCCCGATATATAATTTCATCATGATAAAATCCACATGCTCATTGCGTCTGTGTATTGATGCCAAAGGTTTCTCATTGAAAGCAATGGATCACCCTGCTCGTTGAAAAATGACGCTGAAGGGTTACCCTGTGTGTTAAAAAGTGATACCAAGGGCCACTGACCAAGTTGGGAGTGAGAATGTGTTGGTTTGGCATCATTGATGTCAAATCTAGTGTGACACGTCTTCACATGCCATATTATTATATAGATATTTGCCTAATTGCACACAACTTTTGATTGCTGCAGGATTTTGAGTTAAGGCCTGTTAACACCACCAAGACAAGGTTTCAGTGCGATGAACTTTTAATTATCGTATCTGAACAGCTATTAATGCGTCTGATTAGACGGACACAAACTTTGGACGTTGTCATTCCCACTGCAAAGATAACGGGCTGACCAACAAGTCATATGGATTACTTTTATGATACTTTTATGGTGCTTTTTTGCCTTTTTTTGGAGCTTGAATGGCCCAGCTTCAATTTACTTTAATTGCATGGAGAAGAGCAGTATGAGCTTGCTTGAAAACATCTTTTGTGTTCTACAAAAGAAAGTCAGTCATGTGTTAAGGGGTTTGTCTTTTGGGTGAACTAACTCTTATGCCCTGTCAACAACAGCTGTGTGACACCATAGACCAGCAGCAGATTTGAGTCTTTCTGGACACGTATCGCTGCTTGGTCAGTCAAGTGTCCATCCCATGTTTATTGTTGTACTGAACCAAGAATTGTGTTCGGCCCTCAAATAATACCCCTTTTTCACCAAATGGTGCTAGTGCTGGAGCCTGTGCTCAGTTGGGTGATCCGCGGAGACCCGACCCATATTTCTACTGACTTAAGAGCAAAACGATGATCTAACTGACTACATTACTACATGATCTGCTCATGTGCATTGCAATCTTAGTTTTACTCCTGGTTTGGAGAACTTATTTTCACATCCAGAGTAATTATCGTCAGTAAAAAATCTACGTAGAAATGTCAACTGAAGTAATATTTTTACATTTTTCATGGGAGTCTGTTGCCATCCAGTGGTACTCCACCGGCTCCTAATGTCACTATTTCTTCGATTGAGACCAACGGGTTTAGGAGCTAAGGATCAAAACCACCTTTTTTTCTGTGAAAACGTGCAAAATGGTGCCGTGCACCAGCACTGTGTCAGTGGAAAAGGGGTGATGGTCTGCTGTACTAACGCTAGTGAATCGTATTCTATCATATTACTGATTCCATTAGTTATTTCTCAGATGAAATGAGATTAGCAGGTGTCCTGTTGAGTTCTTGTGTTAAGGCCCAGGTATACTTCATTTTCCGTGTTCTGCTCAAGAGCACAAGCCTTTCAAACTGTACACCTTTAGCCGTGCGCACTATCTTGTGGGCTTTGTTATCAGTGATCAAGTCACTCACCATGCGCTGTTGCCACAAAAATGAGGCTTTCTGAACGTGGATGGACGAAGTATACTTTGGGCTTTTGGAAGCTTGTGTGTGTGTGTGTGTTGGCTGGAGAAAAAGGAGGACAAGACTCTGGTTTATACTTGGTATTAGCATCTGTCTCGGGTGATCTGATCATGAGTGTTCAGCTGAGGAATTCTCCTTTACACCAGGTGTTAACATCCATCTCCTGTGACCTGATGAAGGGTTTTGTCGAGGGTAGGTTAGTGTGTTCACACTAGCGCCGACAAAATCCCACTCATTTCAATGGACAGCTGGTGATTTCCAGTGACACGAGGATGTAGGCGTGTCCAGCGACGCAACAAAGTTGAGATATGTTTAACTTTATGCAAATCAAGAGCGACTTTCGGGAGCGACAACCAATAGGAGTTAAGTGAGCGGAGCAAGCTGACATTCAGTACAATCTATATCTTTTATTTAGAATACATACAAATGTCATTTACGTCTTTTAGTTTGTCAAGAGATTTAAAGAGTGTGCATGTGCGAACGTGCTCTAGTGCGTAAGAACGAGCCTATGATTGAATCTGGAAATAAAGCAAAATAACAGAACAAGGAGAATTGGTCCTCATATGCCATGTCCTTATAGCAAAACATCTAGATTCTCAAAACATTCGATCTCAAACAGATTCATTAAAAGTAGTTATTACTCCACCACCTGCATGACGTCGTTACCCAATACGGTTTCGGGATACGTGTGTGACGTCATTAACCAAAATGGTTGAACGACCAATTTGTGACAATGCGGTTTCGGGAAACAGTCGTGACTAGCTAGTTGATTTCTTCAACGATGCATCGTACTATGGTAGTGAATCAGTGAGTTACGTGAGCCCAGATAGACTGGCATTTGCCCTTTTGCTGCAGATAAATGGCAGCGAGGGCAAAGAGCACTTGCTGTTTCTCGTTCATCTTTAATATTAGGCATTTTATGTACTGATTCCATTTATATTTAGACTTTTCTGATGATGAATGTCCTTCACAACATTACCAGGCAAACAGTAGAGGGAAATTTCTTCTCTGATTATGTGTGCAATGGTGAAAAGGAAGAACAATCATTTTCTCAAGCAATCTGTCACTCGCGCAAGTTAGCAGGAATTAGCAAACGACAGCAATCAATTCCCGACGGACAAAATCAAGTCCTGCCTTTCAAAAAGCCGTTTCACTCTGATATACGTAGCAATACAGACGACAAATTTGGTCACAATTTCGGTTAATGCCCCCTTTATAGTAGTACCTTGCTCGCAAAATGTTGTCCGAGAGATTAAGCATTGCCTGAGAAGGTGGTCATCCACTGTTGTCCAGGATGGATGTGTAATGTTGCATCTCTGAAAGTGTGTTTGGGTCACCCAAGATGAATACCAGGTATAAAACAAACCCAAGCTTGTACAACTTTCAGCCAGTAGCCCAGAATGAACAGCCAACAAACCTCCTGTCTCTCAAGATATCAGGGCTGGTCTAAGCTTGATGTGGTCTCAAGAGAATCTACCATACGACTTGTAATCAGGACACAAATCTGTATGACTGAACAGTATGATTCGTTGATGGGTTTTTGCACACGCTCAGTGGACCAGGCCTGGCCTGCTCACATCATCACACGGTTAATTAAAGCAATAATCTCCTCAGCAGAGCCGGTCTCCAGGCGTGGCTCGTTCCCAGCAGCCTCGGCCCGCAGTGACAAACAGCCGGATCTCGTTCTCCTTCACGACTAACAGCGAAGATCTCCACCTAGAGCTTGCTAATCTTGTAGAAACACTGACATGGAACTCATTCAGCGAAGAGAAAACAGAATAATGACACTTTGAGGTAATTCTTTTGCCAAATATATGGGTTAAACCGTTAGTTCTTCTTTATGGTGCTTAATCAGTTTAGAGCCTCGTTTGGTCTTTCTAACACAAGAGCCCCTGGTGGCCATGTTTCAGAGTACAGTAGAGGTGGCGGGCGGGAGGGTGGACCTCAACTCAATTGAGCCTGCCTTTGCTGTGCGACATTTGGTGCAATTTCTTGGAGAATGGTTTGTGCAACCTGATGGTTCTTCTCCAGACTTCCACTGAAGTGTCAGGTTCAAACTCAGCCATTGTCAGCCACCGTAAGTCAGCCTTACGCCACGTGGGACCAGCGTTCCCTGCAGATTTCTCTTTCTGTTTCCACCGTAAAACCAAGGTTTCGGGTAGATTTCAAACACTGAACGATGATCTTATATTGTTAAGTATTTAAACATATTTATAGAATAGAAACCTCTAGATTGGGTTTTATTGGTTGAATTGAGTGGCGGAAGATTTAAAAAAGAGAAAACTAGTCATTTGCAAAATACTTGATGGAAATGAAGCATTTGATGGGAAAATGTTTGGTAGTTTTAATGGCTATCAAAACTCATTTTTATTGATTGATGTTGTGTATCTGTGTCCTTTATCCTGACGAAGAGACTGATCATGTGCAACAGTATTTTTGATAGCTATTAAAAAGTACCAGTCAGTGGTCGCTCAAAAACAGAAAACCACAACCATGGCCCTTATTCACACTTACTTTGATCCAATCTTCACGAGTCCAAAAGAAAATGGGTCGCATTCATGAAAAACCTGCAGAATGAAAATTGTGCAAATCGCCATAATTTATTACACTGAATTAAACCAATGTGACTGTTCATATAAAAACGGTTCGGTTCACTCTCACGTCAACGGTCTCATTGATTAGAACGGTTCCTAGAACTGCTGTTACGTACATCAGATTCATTGGTAAAACCAGTATAATATAAACTTGCATTGAATCGGTTTAAAACCACTCTAATATGAGTTGTCAGATTCAGAAGTGGTGATATTGCAAGAGTTTATGAAAGAATGATTTTATGAAGATTTGACGTTTCATGAATGAGATCCGCTGAGTGCCAGAATGATCACAGGCCATTCCTTAATTTTGAGGTGTCCTAGATCAAGTGAACCTCAAGGTCATCACCCTTAAACTCCATGTGTTCGGATGCACTTTCACCTGCACTATGTTCCACGGTTACTGTGAACAAGAGTCGGCTTTGTTATCTTCCCCACCTCTCCGTTTCTCTAAGGAGCTGAGATGTTGCGTGCAGTCCACGTTCTCCCTGTGTTACTACTGTGTGTGTGTGTGTGTGTGTGTGTGTGTGTGTGTGTGCGGGTCCGCTGCACAGAGAGACGCCTGACAGAAACCGCTTGCACTCTGCGTTAGGATGGCTGACTGATTCCTGTACTCACTGAATGTACTGTAGAACCGTTTCTAAAAAAAACTCATAGGATAGTCTAGTCACCTTTTGTTATTGGTCTTTAATTTGTCTAAGGTATTTTTTTGTATACAAAAGTTTACATTTTTATGTATATTTTTCTTGTGTAAAAAAATTATGTAATAAGTGTATAAACATTGTATGTAATATCTGTATATAGAGTGACAAATTTTGATCTTGTTTTTTGATGTAAGAATTAAAAATTGTGTGAATTTGCTCAGTTTTCAGTGCGGTTTGGATTGGTTGGGCTGTTCTCCACACACACACACTCGTCTACAATAGACAACCGGTGCGTCCTCAAATCAGGCCAATGAGGGTCATCACAGCAGAGATTGCTCGGAAATGTGTTAGCCTGATTTGAACTTTAGCACAGATTTATGGTCCTATAATCCCATAGGAATTTGTTACATAACGTAGCGTTATAAAGCTGTTATCAGGTGCGATGAGGAGTGCTGTAACTCACATCCACTGGAGATACGGGGAGGACAACAAGTGTGTGTTTTAAAACAAGTGTGCACTTAAACATTTATTTATTCGTGATTCTGATTGCTTGTGATTTAGACATGACACACTTTAGCTTTAAAGAACCATTTGTTTGCTGTACAATAATTAACTATTACAAAACCCTTAAACTGACTTTAAAAATGAAGATTATGGTTTCTAACCTTAACGATGCATCTACAGTCACAATGTTATTGATACAATAATAAGCAAGATCTTTTGGGATATTTAAAACAAACAAACTTAAGTCAAGAACAGCCACAACAGAACTCAGTTTAGTAAGGGACTTGCGAGAACACAAGGAAATTACAAATCTGTTAATCTGTTGTTTTTAATATTATAGTATTTACCAGCAATGCTAGCAAAAGGACAATCAACGGTTATTTAATTACTGCACCATTACAGCTCTGTAAAAAACAGCAGATATACACACAAAACCCTTTTTAGCTCATGTCTGTGAGCTTTGATCCATCAGTAGGCTAAGTTGACAATTTTATTTTTAACAGATAAATACAAATATATTTACACTCTTTTCCAGGAATTAGTGAAAGTTCATTGTGCACTGGATATGGCCACTCATTTCAGGTGTATCCAGTCTAGTCCAATCAAATGCTCTTTAGAATGAGAAGCCCCTCCCCCTTATAACTCCTGCCTAGCAACAGCTATAGCATGAGTTGCAGCTTTGATGTAAGAGGCTACTGGATTTTTAAATAAAAAGAGGACAGTTTTACATATCCCGACCCTCAGCAACATCATGTCCAATAGAGAACTGGTGAGAATGACGTATTCTTGTAGGCCAATACCTGCGGTCGAGTTTAGCCCTTCTGTTGCCATCGGTCTGAATCATTGAGTTTTTGGTTGTTAAATGCCCTAAAGGTCTCTGGATAACAAAAGCCAAAGATATTTTCTATGTTTTATTCTCAAACATACACGCATCAGTAAACCTCCCTTGTGATTTTTTAAAAGCTTTTACTTGTCTGGAATAAGGCGTTTGCTAACAAGTGTATAAATGCGACTACAGAGTTTGTCGGGGACATTAAACATCATCAGCCGAACTGGTAAACTCATCTACTTTCTCACAGCATCATCGTGTACTGTGTATTCAAACTCAAACTTTCAGGGAAAGGTTTTTAAACAAAGACTGAAAGAGTTGTGGAACACTTAATGGTAGTGATGTTGAAATCATGTGACCACGGTGTTGTTTGTTTATACTAAGCCTACATTTAGCTTTCTACTTCTGGCGATTGTATTTAGACTTAATTCATAATAGTTGTGTTCATTTGTTTAGATTATCACAAAATTGTAAATCACTTTTGTTTTTCAAGAGCTTTTTTTATTTAATAATTTAACAGCCAATGAAAAAATCTTACTGGGTTTGTGTCAAGGGAATGATGATAACTTACAGGTTGACCAACAAAAATACGTCATCTCTGCAGCCCTCTATAGGAAATATCAACACAGAGAGGAAAACTGTTATGATTGTACCAAATGATTATGTAGGGGTTGTTAAACAAATCCAGTCCACATTCTTCACTTATATACACACAAGTACCTGATTTTGTAAATGGCTTAATCAGAATCCCACCATAATAACAAGGCAAAACCCAGACAGCAACATAGTGTCGGCCCAGATCCGGCCCACATCCCGTACATCTGGATTCAACCCGCACCAGATGTGGGCCAAATCTAGGACAACACCATGTTACTGTCTGGGAAAACACATCATACACACACTATGCTACAACATCCTCCTAAAGAACACAACATTCAGTGTGTGTGTGTGTGTGTGTTGAAGTGCACTGTGAGTCAAATGTCACACCCACAGAGAAAGAGTCTTCATGCAGTGTCAGTGATGAGAGGAAAACCTGTCAGGCAGAAAACACACATCAGAATCACAACTCATCCCAAGCCACACATGTGACGGTCAGGGTGCTGTGGATACCTCTTTAACCTCTGGACCACCCCCGTCACCATAGAGTCCGTGATCCCGGGACACGCCTCTTCCGCCAGGAGCATGGCCTGCTTCAGCTCCTCTAACACCGCCGGCTTACACGCACCTCGCTTCTGCTTCAGCTGGCAGAACAACAAACACATTCATCGGTGACTGATACGCTGAATCGATACAGCAATGTTAGTTCAGTATGCACTGATTTCCATTTGTCTGATCATTTGAATCTTACCCTAACCCCCACACAACTACGTTTTCTATATAAGCCTGCCAATGAAGGAAACAAAATCAAATTCTTACCTCTGCAAACAACGGGGACATGATAGAGGACATACGCTGGGACGGTGACCTTTTTGGACTGTCTGGAACCGGAACTAAACAGTGAGAGAGAGACAGGGTGTGTGTACTTTGGCTGCAGGAGCTTCTCACTTCACTTATGTTCATCATTTTTGCTCAATGCGTTTAAATCTGCAGGTTTTTTTGTGATTTTTAGTGCATGTAGTCACACTTGTAGTTCGATTGGATTGGTTTGTTTGGTTCGGACCCAACAAAAAAGGTTTAGTCCTGGTCCGCTAGCGTTCAGATTGGTATTTTTATCACCGAAGCTAAAGGCATAGGGATATGTTCACAAACCATATTGGTTGGCTTTTATGACGTATTGCCTATTTTGAGACGGAACAGAACTTACCGAACATCCAAAGCAATGCTATGTGCTGGGATAAATGCGCGTGTTGAATGTGCGTAGCAACATATCATGGTATTTTGACCAGCTGAGAACTCATGAAGGGCTGAAGGGCTGAAGGGCTTTCCCAGACAGCAACATAGTGTCAGCCCGGATCCGGGCCACATCTGGTACATGTGGATTCAACACGTATCAGATGTGGGCCGGATCGTAGCGTTCACACTTGAACCGCACTAACAGAGCAAACGCACCACAGTTCGTTTTAATCCAACCAAACATGCCAAGTGTGAACACACCCTATGAGTCGGTTCTCAAGTTCCCACAGGTGCCCTAGCAGATCAACCACTGGTGTAGAGAACCACATGAACTATCGACATGATCAACATCTGACAACCACAAACACTATACATTTTATCATTTCAAAATGCCACAAACATCTTTTGCTTGATAAGTGTACCTAATAAACAACTCCTGCTTTGATATGTTGTGTCTAATGCAAAGACACTGGCACATCTGATTCCTCACCTCTTTGTGAATGATTTCTTCATTCTTTTTGACTACATTCTGTTTCCGTTTGGGCTCTTTGTCTGTGATAGTGTTGAAGATCCAGTCATCATTCACAGACTCTCCAGATGCTTCACCATCATCTCTGAGAACATGTACACACACTGTTTTAAATATTTTCTCAGTGAATAAATAATTATGATATTTATTAACTAAATGTGCCAATGTTTGTTCATGCTTACGAGTCTGAATCTGAGCTGGACTCATCACGGGCCTGATTTACTTTCCATCTCTTGTACTTGTCTATGAGATCTGTCAGGTATGATGACTTCTTGGAATATCGAAGGATAAATTTGTGTTTCAAAAGCTCTTTAGCCGTTGGCCTCTGGCAGAGACAACACAAACATTGTCTTTTGGTTATTCATGACTATACATTAAGGGTGGGCTGCTCTGGCCCTCGAGGGCCACTGTCCTGCAGAGTTTAGCTCCAATCCTAATCAAACACACCTATACAAATCTGACCCAGATTTTCTTCAGGATTACTTGAAAATTATAGGCAGGTGTGTTTGATTAGTGTTGGAGCTAAACTCTGCAGGACAGTGGCCCTCGAGGGACACAGTTGCCCACCCCTGCTATAGATGCAGAACTCTAAAGACTATATAGAGGATATGCGCGTGACGTCACCGTCAGCCAGAGTGACTGCGGTTACACTCACTGAGTGGCAAAAAGACTGAGCAGCAGCATTTGTTTTCAGCTTGAATGCCGTGAAAAACACACAAAACACATCTAAAATGGGAAAGAGCTTTGAAATTGACTGTACAACTAGCTTTGACAAGAAATCTGGGGTATATTTTTACAGACTGCCAAAAGATACAGAACAAATGTATCAAATGAAGCAAATTAATCACTGCAATTCACAGAAACAACTGGATCCAGGCAGAGAAATCTGGAATTGGACTTTATCATTTTGTGTCAATATGCTGAATTTAGGGGTAAAATCATACCCTATATATTGTATTTTTATATATTGTATTGACAACTCAATTAAAAATGTACCATTGTATATTCTGCATAATTGGACGTTTTTAAATAAACACTGACAAAAAACTATACAAGTTTTAAGGCTCGAAGATATGATGGATATATAACATTGATATAAGTCATCACATGGATTTAGACCTACCTATATTGTATTTATCTAAAGCGTTCACAGGCAAATTTGCTTTATGTTTTTCCTGGCGTCGAAATCAGGCTGCAGGAAGTACGATTCCCGGCTGCATGTCAATATCCATGGATCACTGGATCTTTGGTAAATTGTAAGGAAACTATGCAGAGTCCAACCTTTAGTTTAAACTGACAAACGTTTGTTTTACTCGCATTTTCGTAGTTTCCCCTATTAAATCCAGTCACGCAGCAGCTCTTCTGCCACTCAGTAACCCCTAATTTCCACCAACTGCGGAACGGCTGCGGATTCGCTCCGGAACGGCGGCGGAGTCAATAGGTTTCCATTAAAGTCAATGTGTGTATTTTCACTGACTGCGTTCCGGCTGCGTTCCGACTCTGGATATCCGCAGCCCTCCAGAGCAGATTCGCAGAGCTTCTATTTTTGCCGGATGCCAGAGAGCTCCACAGCAATTCAGCACTTATATTGCGCAATCATACGTGAATCTGCGAGATCTTGTGGGTCCTCGTGACCTCAGCTGTCAGTCATGGCCACAGCCGTTCCGCAACAAATCAGGACCTGGTGGGTATTGTAGGACGGCGGAGCACGGAGCCGACATGCAGTGGAGCCGGTCTGCAGCCGTTACGCAGTTGGTGGAAATCCAGGGTTAGGCTGAGGGGGGCCTGTTCCGGCGCGAAAGTGACGTCAATGCATACCCGCTGTAGCAGGGTTACTCAAATCTGGCTCTGGAGGGCCACTGCTCTACAGAGTTTAGCTCAAACCCTAATCAAAGACACCTGAGCATGCTAATCAAGGTCTTCAGAGTTACTAGAACATTACAGGTAGGTGAGATTGGTCATGGTTTGAGATAAACTCAGCAGAGCAGTGGCCCTCCAGAGCCAGATTTGAACAACCCTGATATATCAAGGGGTGTCCAATCTTGGTCCTGGAGGCCCTCCTTCCAGCAGAGTTGAGCTCCAACCCCAATTAAATACACATGAATCAGCTAATCCCTGGAAAATCCCAGGCAGGTCTGTTGGAGCTGGTCAGAGCTGAACTCTGCAGAGAAGATCAACCTACCCCACCCCAAAACAAGATTGGATACCCCTGTGATAATAGTTTGGCACCACTTACAAAGTTGGGGTCTTTATTGAGACAGACATCTACAAACTCTTTGAGAGCTTTGTTGTAGTTTCCGTCCAGTGTGGGTGAATTTTCCTTAGGGATGAGAAATAACACCTTCATGGGGTGAAGATCAGAGTGGGGGGGCTCTCCTTTTGCCAGCTCAATTGCAGTTATGCCCAATGACCAGATATCTGCCTGCAAAACACACAAACCTGAATGACCGATATTACATGTGGCTGACTATACTATGTTACACGTCATTCTCTTTTGATCTAAAACCTGCTACAGGCTGTGCAAGATCATTACAAATCACACTGTACAACATGGATCTAATAAACTTGGGTACGACATATATGTAAGACTGTATGATGATGACACCTATTGAATCATAGGCTTCAAGTTAGTTTAGAAGAATAAAATATCATCAGCATGCGCTAGTGGTAAACAAATAGAGCAAGGTGAATCGCACTTTTGTGGATTTTATGTGCGTTAAAAAAGAGGAGGAAGCGAAAGAGGAGAATATGGCAGTCATGGAAAGGGAAAAGAGGTCAACTTGGCTTACCAATTTTGCAAATGGAGCTTGAGGTAAGTAGTTTTAAGTTTTAGTGCCATGCCACGTTGATCAATACACTACAATGAAGCTTATTAAAAACAAAACAAAAAAGAAGGTAGTCCCTCCATGACCAGGTTTGGCTACCCCTGGTCTAAATGCTACAAACAAAAAAGAAGGTAGTCCCTCCATGACCAGGTTTGGCTACCCCTGGTCTAAATACTAACCCAAGCCTGGCAAGGACTAAGACTTTGGGACATGCATTACATGGTGAGTGGATCTGACCTTTGAGTCGTACTCTGACTGTTTAATGACCTCTGGTGCCATCCAGAATGGAGTGCCCACAAACGTGTTCCTCTTGATCTGTGTGTCTGTGAGCTGCCCAGCCACACCAAAATCAGCTAGCTTCACATCACCCTGCTCTGACAACAGGACTTGGCAGCTGGAGAAAAACACACAAACCACATCAGCCATCTTCATTTGAGGTTTCAGAACAGAAGTTCCATCTTGAAATGCTGGGGATCATTTATAGACTTCAATAGTAGAAAATTGTGCAGGCACCACGTCATCATTCACAGGTACCTTTAATATCTCTGTGAATTTTCTTCTCTGAATGTAGGTAATCCAGACCCTTAAGGATCTCTCGGAGGATGGTGGAAATATGAGACTCATCAAGAGATCCTGGTCCCAGCTGTAGATCAAAGAACCTGTTAAGGGTGATGATACATGGGGGAACTTTTTAAGCAATATTGCTGGGCAATGCTGCCATCAACTGGCAACCAGGTGAGACCAACCGATCTAAAGTATCCAGATAGAAATGTGTTGCCCATTCTCAATAGGAAAGTGCCCAAGCAACGCTGGTCAATAAAGTTGCCCTGTGTATCATCACCTTTAGACCTGTTAATGACCTGCCAATTCACACCGCACAGACAAACGCCAACAAACATGTTTGTTTGGTTTTGTCGGATCAGTGTGTTACCCCTGATGGCATCTGTTGCCCAGTCAGGGTTTGTTTTCATCTGACTGACAATGGTCAATCAGTGTTTGTCAGTGTCTGTTGAACATGGCAGTTATTTTTCATGAAATTCTAAATCCAACAGTCAACTTGTTTGTTGGTGTTTGTTGACGTTTGTCTGTGCGGTGTGAATTGACCTTTAGAGAATCTTAATAAACATGTGTAGAGTTGGACTCTAAACCAACTCTAAAGATCTGGACAAACACAACTTTAAGACCTAAACTAATTTCTAGTCCAGGGGTAGCCATCCTCCCTGAGGGGTACAGTCTTGCAGAGTTTAGCTCCAACTGCAGGAAGGTAGTCCTCCAGGACTAGGGTTGGCTACACCAGTCCTAGAGATTTTTTATTTATTATTATAACAAAGTCACCACAACAACTTGTCATCTGTACTAGATGAATTGTAGAATTGGCAAAAATGAAAACCCATGTCCTAAAAATGTTTTTAGACCAGTACTTTCAAACTTTCCTAAGAGCCCTCAAAAGTGCACATGTTGGACACAAACATTTCAGGTCTTGCAGTCTCTATAATGAGCTGATGAGTTGAATCAGGTATGTTAGATGAGTGAGACATCCAAAATGTGCAGTGGTGGAGGGTCTATGGGACAGGTTTAAAAAAGCAATCATTTAGACCAGGGGTCAGCTTAACCTAACAAGCTTAACCAGCCGTTCATTTACACAACAACAGCGTTTTGGGGCCTGAACAAACTTTTGTCTTTTGAACAAACGTACATTTTTTTAAACAATACCATTATCGTCTCCATGCAAACAACAAGGCAAAAGGTAACGTCACGTAGTGTTTCTGCAAAATTACATCTACTGGCCTGGAATGCATAATGCAGCGTTGTTAGTAGTTTTCCCAGATCAGTGTGAAAGGGGATAGTTTTGACAACCTTGTCATCTGTGTGAAAAATGCAAAGGAAAAACCTTTTCATTTTTAGTGCATCATTGTCATGACATGTTCCTGGATCAGAATATTTTGTTGATGCTGGAACAACACTCCTGTCCCAAGTCCTAACCCTATCCCTAGCCCTAAACCTAACCCTACCTATAACTCATAATGATAGGTGAATAACACTGATGTAGAAGCACCTAGCCCTGGTTGTGAACCTAAACTTGACAAACTCTAAACTTTGTCCCTCAAATCTGATTGGTTAATTGGAATGTTGTTCCAGGATCAACAAAAATTTTGATGCTGTACTTGCTGAAATCATGTTCACCATTTTCCAAACTTGTCCTGGTCTTGATTTGGGAATCATCACACATTTTGCATGTCTACCTGTTCCAGCAGACCTGTTTCAACTCATCAGCTCATGAGTAGAGACTGCAAGACCTGAATCAGGTGTGTCCGATAGGTGTGTTAACAGCAGGAAAATATACACTTTTTATTTATTTATTGTTTTAAATGGTATATTTTTGTAAATACCAAGGTGACTATATGAACCATTAATAGTAAAGTTAAGGGATTAAAATTCTTACCAAATCCAGAGCTGACCCCCTCCTAAATATTCCATGATGATCCATAGTTTTGTGTCCTGGAAGAGACATCAAATATTCCAATTTGAACTGACTTGGAATAGGTGCACTGGTGAGTCTTGTCTTTTTGTCTGATGAGTAGCATTGATTTTTAAAACCTCTAAAACTGTACCAAACCTGTAATTTAAAATCTTATGAAATGTCACTCATCCGTCCAGATGTTCCCATTAGCTGTAAAGGGTATCAGACCACAAAAGTGATTCAGGAACAATGGGATCCCTAGCATATGGAAGAGCCTCAAGAATGCCAGTGAACCCTGTGTGGGGGTTCTTGCACTGTTATGAGCCAATTATTTTATGGTGAAACTTTCATGTTTATAGCAATTTTTAATCCACATTAGGCCTATTTACATCGGCTGATTGAATAGCGATCTGATCACGAAAAGACAAGTGCAAAAGTCCTACAAAACGCTCTCGAGAAAGAAACACCTCTTGAGTGAATCAACCAAAGTGTAAGTTATTCTGGTGTTCAAGCCGCAAAATTAAACTTTACTTCTCAGAAACATCATCAGCATAAAATAGTTTTAAACAATTCAATTCAAACACTTACTGACACATGCGGTGTTAACAGTGTTAAAATGAAAATATCATTGGCCAAAGTTAAAATCACTGCTTATCCTTTCTGCAAAGACAATTAATGTTGGAGAGCAGTTCAAATCACCAGCATGCATGAAGTGATCATCTGCTTGATCACATAACAACATTACATATACAGCTTGTCACCACGAGCTGCCTGACACACATTAAACTGCTCCACACTAGCAGTGCACGGGACACACCTTCAGATAAGAGCCATAGTATTTGGTGATGAGGGGGCTGTCACACTGGCTGAGAACTGTAATCTCCTGTTGGATGTCCTCCACTTCATCTTCAGCCTCCTCCAGGTCGATGATCTTCATAGCAACTACCTGTTGCGTGCGATTGTCAATGCCTTTGAAGACTTCTCCAAAGACCCCTTCCCGATCCGCTCAAGCTTGGTGACAGCTTCTCCGGGTCAACATTCAAATTCTACAATAGAAAGGAAAACAAGTGAGTAGTTTTGTAGTTAAAAACTATTTATGGAATCAGAAATGCTGCACTTTTCCACAAGCTGAAAAATAGTAAATCCCAAACTGTGTAATATGCTTCTGGTCTTTTTACAATAAAGTCCAACATACAAAAAGCTAAAACTCAAATAGTGTGTCTAAACAAGTGTCTACACATATCAATACAAAATTTCTGTGAACATACAGCTGGCGTAGAGATGGAAACAGCAATGCTAGTCAACTCATCTTCAACACACCCTCACACAGTTCTCATGTCCATCTCTGGCAATACAACTGAAGAAGAATCTCTTGGTATGCCTGATTTTTGCCCTGGTTTTACTGACCGTACACTGAAAGCATCAATGCACACGGCCAATGAAACAAAGGTTCAGCATGAGCGAGGCATTCAAACACTGATACAGTGACCAGATGTTCATTTTAACAGTCAGAATTAATCATAATGTCATCCAAGGAAGCCTTGCGATTCACATGAAGTGCTGGAACACGGCAGGTGCATCATGCACTCCCAAAGGCATTACTGCATATTGGAAAAAAAGTTAAATGGAGTTGCAAACACAAACCTTTTAGTGGCTCAAGTGGTCAAACTCTTCACCAGTTTGGCAGCATCTAGCCTGATATAGTTTTCCATGAGGGGTAAATCGGATCCCTCTCTAATGTAGGCAGTAGTCGCTAAATTCATGTTTTGACAGTAAGGAACTCTTTGCACAGGCCAATGACAAGCACATTATGACTCTATAAATGTTAATGCAGCTTGTGCTGAATCAGGACACATACACAACTAATCTAATCTCACACACGTCATTTACAATAACCGCAGTCACGGCCTTTCCACTGACAGTGGCACTTTGACCGTCGGACATTATGTGACTCTGGGAAGAAAACGGCACACATTTGGGTGGGACTGAATTGTAGATGAACAAATCCTTCAGTGGTAAAACTCAAATGAATATACTTATAACGATTCTGCTGGTAAACCAATGTTCTATATATAAAATAAAATAAAATAAAAAAGCCAACTTTCACAAATATTAACCTCACACACTACAAGAGTCTTCCTGCAACTGCTTTTTGAAAATTCCCCGTTCGTCTGACATCAGGACCATGCTGTCAACAGATAACAACAACCAGAAAACTGTCTTTCACACACAAACACACGGTACCTTTAGTCCTTTAGCCTCCATGACTGTGTCTGCTGCTTCCTGAATGTGCTGTTCACACTCATGTGTTAGTCAGTCATCAGGACTCTTTATCATATGGGTGTAACGGGGCGGAGACACAGCCGCCCTCTGCTGCCGTAACGGGATCAAAGAGCAGGTTACCTCTAATAATGTTTAGGAATACAGTCTATTTACAATTAGTTCCACAAAACTTAACAATAAATGTAAGCTATAAACCTGATTTAAAACCAATGGGAAAGTTGTGTCTGATGCAAAAAAGTGATTTCTGTCACAAGTATTAAAGGGATTTACCCAAAAGTGAAAATGCTGTCATCATTTACCCTTGTGCTGTTCAAAACCTGTATTACTTTCTATCTTCAGCTTCAAGCTCTAAATAGGACCAAAAAACAAACAAACAAAAAAACATCATAAATTTGTTAATCACTGACAATCGTTTGTCCTTTGTGAAGCTTGGTGAATTGTGGGGTATATTGGTTACATAGTTATTAGAAGGACATCATTGATAAGCATCAATGGGGAAACTTGGGCCACAAAGCCAAGGTTACATTACACTGCCACTCTTTAGGGATTTTTTTCACACTTGAAATATTCAAAACTGGGTCATTGTAAACTCAGGCTTCATATCCTGGGTTATGTTGTTTCACGTTTCACAATGCTACTACTTGACCCAGGGTTTACAATCACAGTTTTTCTTGATTGCTTAAACACTATAACCAGGCTTTTGAACTAAAATTTCAAGGAGACAAGTCTCAGATGAAATTCGTGCCACCTAGTTGCCCATATCTTTGTCCATGGTGTGACATGAGGGAGGCTGGGCTATGAGTACAGCCAAACTTGAGTCGCTTCACCGTCGCCTCGATCATAAGAGCCTTCATGGAGAAGAACAGGTACAGTAGATGTGCTTCAGACTGCTCTCTACTGTAACTGTTGAGTGCTGTACACTGTCTGTTACAACACACACATGTACTGTTGCTGTTGCCCTATACGACGGGAATAAAAAGAAATGCATCAGATTGCCTCACATTCAGATAGTTTTATGAATGCTTCCATTTTGTAAAAAGGATGTGTTACAGTTATAATCAGTACTTCTATTTTTCTAGGACACAGAGACGAAGAAGTGGAATAAGCCTGCCAGATATTTCAGTCGATGCGTGCCAGCGGGGAACAGGCATACTAGAGGATTCCCCCCCGCCCCCCGCTGCCTATAGGGCCAATACAGCCTGTGATGTGGACGAGATCCTCTGGCCTGTCCCAGACCAAAGACGGGATGCTGGGGCAGAGGATTATTTTTGTTTGTTTGTTTGGTGTGTTGTACTGTACAGTACATTAAGGAATAAAAAAATGTGCCAATGTATCCACTGGTTGTGTCTTTTGTGTTCATCATGTGAAAAGGTTTGTGAGGGGGGGAACCACAAGCAACACAACTTACCAGTTTTGGAAATGTTGTTTTGAATTTATTGCACCAGTGTGTTGTTCAAGTGACTGTGTTGTAGTGTGTGTGTTTGTGAGGGCTTGTGTGAGTGTCTGAGGGCAAAGTTTGGTTTTTCAGCAAGAGTGAATGGTTTTGAGTCTAGAGCTTCATTTTGACCTGAAAATATGATGTTTGGGGAATTGGGTGAGACGTTATGGATTTCTGTTTCTGTTTCTGTTTGAGAATACGAGGCATAGTTTCAAGAAATGTGTTTAAGCAATCGAGAAAAACTGTAATCCTGGACATTCATAAACTGATGCTTCACACAAGGGCTTTTCACACTGTGCTTAACCCCAGGTTATCGTCTTTCTAAACGCTGTTTTAACCCCAGGTAAAGGAACGTTTCACACTTTAATTTAGAAGCGGGGATAAAATCATATTTTACCCGGGGTTATGAAACCTTGCTGTATTAACTATTAACCCCGGGTAAATTATGAACAATGTGTAATGTGATGCAAGATAACACAGGATTCCATTAACCCGGGAGAACAGTGACCCAGGGTTAACTACTTCTAGTGTGAAAAGCCCTACTGTGTGTTCCTACACCCTGGGTTAATGTCACTTTTTCAACAGCCGTGGTTTCAGAAGGTTTTTTTTCCCCCATTTATTTTCTCCTTAGGGCTTTCAATAAATTGCTCAATAAAGGTTTGAAGCCATGAACAAAACAAACCAGTTCTAAGATGAATCACAAACTTAATTACACCTTTAAAAACATTTAATAAATATTACAAACTTGTAAATGTTTTAATCAATAATGTATATGGAAAATCAAATACAATTTGTGATTGTCACTGATTATGAGTATAAACAATTTATCACAAAGTATTTATATATCACAAATCACACTGACTTGTAAGTAAGAAAGAAAGTAAAGCTTTATTTACATAGCATCTTTTTAAAAACTGTGTTTACAAAGTGATTTACAGAAGAGAAATCCATGTGTGCAATCATAGAAATAAAAAAATAAAAAAACTTGTACACACATCGTAGAAAGATCGAAATAAAATAAAAAGGAAATAAAAAAATAAAAAATACCAATAAAATAAAATCAAGGAAAGGCATTCAGTAGGGCAATGAATGAAATGTCTTTGTTAAAATCAATTTATTTATTCTATGGAGGAAAAAGGACAGGGTTTTCACTTTCAGAACAACTGTTATACTTTGATCAATTTCTCAAGTCAAGTCAAGTCACCTTTATTTATATAGCACTTTATACAATAGAGATGGTTTCAAAGCAGCTTTACAGTGATAAACAGGAAAATAATGATTCAACGATGCAAACAGAGCTCAGTTCTGTTGTACAGTCATTATTCAGTTGAAGTCAGTGTTGATTCAGTTCATTCAGTTCAGTGACAGTGTAAAGTTCCTCAGATAGAAATGAGTTCAATTCAGCTATAAAGCAGCTCTGAAGAATACAGTAATGTTATCATTCAGCTCAGTTAGTGTCAGTGCAGTCAAAAGCAATATTGCCGAAGACTGGATGCTAAATGCTAATTGTGACGCTAATTACCCTTGCACTGCACTTTATTAAAATGTGTATATTGTTATTTATGTATATTGTTAATTGTACATATATTGTGTTGTTATATTGCCATGTACTCCACTACTCACCTCATCCCTTTGTTCATCAGTAAATCACTGTTCTCCTTCTTCTTCTCCCGTGTGCATTCTGTCACATCTAGATTGTAATCTGTAATTATATCATTTATAAAAAGTGCTTCTGTAGAATGGGATCTAATATTCAGCAAACCGAGCTTTATCTTTTATCTGTTTTATATCTGTTTTTTATTTGTTGGACATCAATTCAATTATTACCCTTAAATGGATTTTAACACTCAACAACACTTCAACTCTTTTAATACTCACTTTGTGTGGGACTAGTGCAAGCCAATCACGGAGGTTAAATGTTAAATTATTCATATTTCTAATAACGTCATAACACATCAGCACTAGTATGTGCCGACTCCTGGTGATCCGCTGGAAATTCATTGCAAATGAGCTGAAGAAGTCATGATGACAATTTTGTTGGTCGACCTATAAAGCTGATTCAGCCGAGGTTTAGGTTTGGCAAACTGGACACACACTTTAGTACTTGATATAGCCACTTGTTATCCAACTTTGATGAAAAAAATAATAATTCACTGATCAATGTGATGTTTAATATAATGTAATATACCCATAATGCTTTAAAAGGCAATAGACAGCTAGGTTTTGTAAGAGAGGTTCAAACCCAGAACATTTACACCTCATGATGAATTCTAACGTGTTTTACAAAGACAAACTACATAAACTCAAAAGACTAAAGATAGACAGACCATTGTTTCATAGTTCCTTGTTTATTAGCTTAAAAAATCTTCACAAACGCGTATGATCACACACCCTAACCAGACCATCTGATTTTAAACCATGTCTAAAAATATTATGACATTTTTCCTGATACATCTGATTGTTCCCTCAGTAGGGTCTCATCAATACAGCCAACGGTAACACTGAACTCGACAGCAATGTCTGCTCACAGTCATTTTATTTACATAAATATGGAACTAAAGGGTTGATCTTAGCATATAGCAATCCAGTCTTCATAAATGTATCATCGTATCTTATAACTTGGTTTGTTTGGCCTCCTGCTCATTCTTCTGGTCTTTATCTTTGTCCTCCATTTCTAGTGTCTCTTTCTTCTGGTCCTCTGGCTCCAGCCCCTGCTCCCTCCTGATCTGAGCCTCCATCTCCGCTGGGTCAATGTAGGTGTAGAAATAAGCCATGACGGAGAAGATGATACTCACGGCCACAAGCAGCGACGCAAACAGCAGATACTCGGCCCACTGTGCCAGAAAACACAGAAGTGGAATAATTCAACAAAAAATGTCATTATTTTTTATTGTTCGAAATCAAAATTTCTGTCTCTATTATATATTACAGTATTCCTACAGCTTGGCTGAATGAGTGTATGAGGTCATGAGGTCATGTGCATCACCTGTTTCGGAAGCTTTCCCAGCTCTGCCACGATCAGCACGATGATGTTTCCCACAGCATTAGTGCACAACCAGCCGGCCTGCAGCACTGACTTCATGTTCTTCGGAGCCTGAAGACACAGAAGCACAGCTGTCGAGAGGGAACGCTCACAGGGACTGATGGGAGAATTATCTGGGCAGTCTACAGGATATCATATGCCACTGACATATACTGGATATTCCAGTTAAAAACACACTTTTAAAGGGATAGTTCACTCAAAAATGAGTATATCTTATATCGTTTCAAAACTGGATGACTTTCTTTCATTGGCTGAACACAAAATATATTTTGAAGGATGTTGATAACCAAACAGTTTTGGTTCCCATTGACTTCCATTGTATGTACAAAAACTGTTGAAAGATTCTTCAAATATCTTCTGTTTAGTGCTGAAGAAAGATATGCATGCGGTTTGGACAGACATGAGGGCGAGTAAATGATGATAGAATTATCCCTGTAATACCACATTATTTTCTATTGAGACTGAGCTTTGTAATATTGTCAATTGTCTAAACAAACACGATAAAATAAAAGCAAATGTCTTTATAAAACAGTTTTTTGAAAATGAATACAGTTTAATACAATTAATAAAAATATTTCATCTATTAATTAAGATTTGAAACAAATATATTTTACTGATATTTATACATTTCAAGTCGACATGAAAGGGAAATTGAATATCTATTTTCTAAATCCACCTTATTTGTCTCATTGTCAACGTTTCATCCATGTTTCATTTGTTTAAACTTCTCTCTGGTGATGTATGCTGGACTTCTCTAATCATTTAAACCGAGTCCCTTTCTCACCATCGACTGCAGACTTGCATTCAGATCTGCCTCCATATAAATGGATCAACAACCCCCAACTCAGACATCCCAAACACACCAGTTACGGGTGCTCGTGAAGGCATGTCTCAACGAGTAGAAGTGGGCTACTGTCAATAAAAGCTCCAGCATATTAGGAGTACTTTTACAGTGTCCCGTTCACTTTGACATGTTCATGACCTGTTTAATCTTTGAAGGACTAAATGCAGTGAATTTTATCTTGCACTCCTGTAACTGAACCTGAATGTCTTTTCCCATGTAACGCATCAGTCATGGTCCCTACGAGGCTAAACACCCTCTGGCTCCGCCCTGCTACAGAAGCCACACCCCCAAACTCTCACTATTGGCTGAGCTGGAAATAGATTGACATCTGAGCAGAAACGCTCTCAGTGTTTAGATGATGCCGTGAGGCTCAATGTTCACACTGTTGGGGGAGATAAACCCATGAATGGCATACTAACTGTTCTCCAAAAAAAAAAAAAAAAAAAAAAAAGGGTAAAAAAAATTTTTTTTCCAAAAAAATTTTACACCACTCACGAATGAGTGATGACTGTTCAAACAGTGTAAAGGAAACATGTTCGGATGTTTCTTCGGAGTGCTCAACACCGCTGTCCTACCTGTGAGTAAGAGAACTGCAGGCCGGTGACGGAGAACATGACCTCTCCTGTAGTAATGAGGAAGTACTGAGGAATCTGCAGAGCCATGTGGACCGAGTTAGGCTGAATGTCCTCAACTGCCTTTATAGACTCACACTGCACACACACAAGAACACACATGCACATGTAAACCAAACGACAAAATATAGGGGCTTCTGCTAAATGACACAGATAGGTGTGTATATGAGGCATGCTGAGAGGTTACACACATCCGTCGAGAACAGCGTGCTGGGGATGAGGAAGGTGTATGAAGAACCAAATCCAAACTTCTGAGAAAACTCACACGACTGCGCGCCGTTGCTGAGAACGAACTTCCGTCTTAGAAGATAAACCAGAAGAACAGCAGGTCAACATGAAATAGCATTCAGAACACATTTTAATCCTGAATGTTTTATAAAACTGGGTCAGGCTTTATTTTAAGGTGATGAAGTTATATGTTACATGTACTTACTATAGTAACTAACCCTAAATCAAACCCTAACCTTAACCCTTTAGTAAGTATAGCAAGTAGTTGTTTTATTCTTTTCTTTGTGTTGGCACTGTCCAGTTACCTCTGTCCTCCCCAGGTCCCGTGTATCATCACTTTTCTGGTGTGTATTTTCTTCTTTGTAAATTATATTGGCTTGATTGTAAATAATAATTCTTTGCTTATTTTTTTTTCTTTCTTTCTTATATATCTTGGCCGATCATTGCACATAATAAATTTTGTTCACATGTTCCACTGCTTCTCGGTGGGCTTATTCACTCTCCCAGTTTTTTAATGGTAGCAATGCTTAAGGGTGGCCTAATGTTCCCCTTCTCACTTCCTGACCTCTAAAAACCAGTGTAGGGTCGTGACATTATCTGTTGTAATTGTTTTGTTGAAAAATTCCAATAAAAAAGTAATTCACAAATTATGTTAAAGCATGTTAGCAATCATAATACTTTATTAAACATCATTGATAAATCTGAAGAACTGACTTACGTCCCCTGAGAAACCAGTGAGTAGTTTGAAATAACAGTTGGCTCCAAGTTAGGATCCAAGTTAGTGATGTTCAGAACTGCTGTCCAGCCGTTCACAAACCTGTGTGACATCAGACATCATTAAAGGAGAGTTCAGTTCCCTCTCGGGAAACTCAACGCTGCGTTTGGAGTGATGACGCTATGGGAACGCTCCTGCGTGATCGCGTCTGAAGCGAGTGTTTAACAAACTCAATGAGTGAGGCAACAGAGGCTGAAAACACTGCAAGCGTCACGCGTGCTTCAGTGTGTGTGTGTGTGTGTGTGTGTGTGGTAAATTAAACTGCACGTCTGCGCCTTTCATTCACACATAGACACAGAACATGCAGGATTCATATTTAAATAGTCTTACTCTTACGCTCAGATTCGTTCTCAGGAACTGAAGAGTTTGGCACCGATTGATTTAATGTGAATCGGTATTTGGTAGTACCGACATTATTCGGTTGGTCCCCTTAAAAGTAGAGAGTTCGGTACCCAACGCTGACCCCGTCACACGTCACGATTTTCACCCAGGAGTGTTCCTATGGCGTCATCACTCAGACACAGCATCTCGTTCCCTTCTCAGGGAACCAGAGTTACAATCTGAGACGTTTTTAAGAAATAATTTCCACTGACCTAACGGCATTCTTTCCTTCTCTTGGTTTGGACTTTATGTCTTCTTGCTGGAGGAAAAAATCAAAAGATGGACAATTTCACTGTTATGTTTTCACTGTTACCGTATCACAGCAGGTCTTGACATTAATACCCACCAAATGCGTGTGTATTTCAGCAGTGGTGTGTAACAAAGTCACTCTAATAGACACTTTGGCGGGTTATAATTTTTCATTTTTCATTGTAGTCGTATTGAGCCTAATTTTCCTCATCCTAGCAGATTTTGTGCTCACACCCAAAGTGCATGTATATTGGCTATATATAACAGTAATGGGTCAGTGCATCAGGTCTTAAAGCGACAACAGCCTAATATACCGGCTATACATGAACTTGTTTGTTCATTAAAAATGTACTTGGACAAGTAAAAGTCCCAATATACTTCAAGTGAAATGTAAGAACGAACATGTGGGACATAATTTAGAACCAAATCTGACCAAAACAAAAGTGTTGTGGAGTTTGTTTCATAGCTCAAAACAGCTTGCCAGTGCAAACCTCCTGGAAGACTGTGCTAGCTGTTAAAACCCTTGAGCTGCCATTGGTCCATGATGATTATGTAATAGATGGCTATGCTCTGGGGCTCCGCCTTCTTTGACAAGAAACTGGTGTCTTAAAAAAATAAAAAAATAATTCAACATATGACAAAATAATAATGAATCCAAACTTTTTCCCTACAACACAAAAAACCAGTGGCTTCACCATTTGTATACCTTTGAATGTGCTAAGATGTCAAGCTGTGATGTATTACTCTTCTATTGGTCACAGATTTTACATACAAATTTGCAGATCAGAGAAATGTGAAACGTGAGCTTCTGTTTCTGGTCTCCACTGGTCTTGAAAAACAGTGTGTACTGACGTCTTTCCGCGGTTGAAACAACATTCCTTCTGATGTTCATTCATGTTTATTTGATGCTATAAATCAGGGTTCCTCAGACTCGGTCCTGGAGGGCCACTGTCCTGCACAGTTTAGCTCCAACACTGATCAAACACACCTGAGCAAGCTAATCAATGTCTTCAGGATCACTAGAAACTCACAGCTAAGTGTGTTTGATCAGTGTTGGAGCTAAACTGTGCAGGACAGTGGCCCTCCAGGACCGAGTATGAGGAACCCTGCTATAAATGAACTAGAAGGAAGAGATGATGGGTTCACCAGCAGCTTTAACTGAGCTCAACAGTGATCTGTCTGACACATTAAAGAGCCACAAACGGTATTTATTGTTAAAATTTCTTTCAAAAAATGACCAAACTTGAAAGTTGAGACTTTGTTTCATTATAAAGTAAGCTGGTCTGTCCTGTGTGTCAGTGTGTTGTCAGTGTCCTCTCTGCTCCGCGATGTATTTTTCACTGCATGAGAACATGATGTGTGGCGTGAGAGAACAGTAACTAAAGGAGGCGGGTCTTTGCGAACGGTCAATCGCGCTACAATTGCGCTAATTTCTTGAAAAAGCAACCACATAGCAACGTTAAAAACTATCCTAAACAAATACATAGCAACTCCCTAGCAAATATCCAAAGTCCTCTAGCATGGTTGTGGTGACTTGCATGAGCAACCACCATTTTTCTTTGACCACTGGAACTGCAATATGTTTGCTTGGTTCACACTTACCAGATACATGATGGATGGGTCAGAGGGGATGATCAGGGTCTGGCGGCCTCCTTTAATTAAACTGAAAGCTTTAGTGACCACAGGACTTGTGTTTAAGGACACTGTGATGTTCTGGTGATCCAATGTCACATAACCTGCACTGCTCTATAAGAAAAATGGGAAACAATGGTGAAGCATCTCTCTCGGTTACGTGAGGCTGCAGGAAGCATGTGTGTGTTTGTATAAGATGTGTGTAGTACCTCCAGCGAGTCTATCAGAAGAGTGTCTTTGGGTGAGATGGTCACGTTCAATGAACTGCTGTATATGTTCACCACCTTTAGCTGGCTCTCAGAGGATGATGGGAAATTGGGCAATGTTTTCTGAGGAGAATCAGATCATTAGATTGTGGAGCTCCAGAAGGCTTTTTCTTGAA
>FLSR01001235.1:0-30802 GCA_900092035.1 Leuciscus waleckii
GAGACCACCTCTTCAGCTGGGTCTCGGTTCGATTGTTTGGTCCGCACCCGAGTTCGATTGCTGTATTCACACCTGCCCCAAAAGGTCCGCACCAAGGGTGGAAACGAACTAGAGTTTGATGCAATCGAACCAAACAAGGCAGGTGTGAATACACCCTTAAACAGCATCTGAAAAATATGCTACCAAGATTGGTTATACCGCAAGCCCTATTTCAGAGGCAACCTGAAAAATAGTCCACTTGGACTGGGTCAGCTATTTATAAATGCTGTTGAGAAGAAGATCTAGCCGGTGTGCTGGTCAGTTCTTGTTCTTTACACTTTACTGCTCTTCACTGCACATCTAGCTAACAGTTAACAACAAAACCTGCACATTTTACCTTTAACTGAACAGTTGCCCTCACATAAACAGCAAGTACCTTGCTTTGGGCACATTCACCATTCAGAAATGTTCTAACCTCAGAAAACCAAGTATTTTGTGCTAACTTCTTTTCCCTTCAAAGTGCTTTATATGTCAAACGAAGTAAACTTCAAAGTTCTTTTAAAACATCAACACCTCTTTGTATAAGACTTAAACCTGCTTGAAAGCTGGTTTGGACAGAAGCTTGCCAGAATGTTTGGATGTGTGTGTCCATCTATCTGAAAGAGGTGTTTTAAGATTTTGGGTACTAAAAGAATCCTTGGAGCCTTCAAGTTTCCTCTACTGGCCAGCAGCTATGGTGGGACTGATTGGTGGTGATGAGCATGTCGAGGACTTTGGCAGACAGCATAAAGACATCCCCTGGAGATGGCCATTGTGCGAGCTGACTCCCTCCGGATCTGAGAACATACCAGATTCCGGCACATCTCGGCATGGGTCTAATACACTTCAATCTCCAATTAGAGAAAGAGCAATCTACTGCTGGGAACAGGGCAGAGCTCACTTTCCTACAACCTAAAACTTCAGCAAACTAAAACTTTATTTGCTAGGTTTTATATTTAAAAACGTTTTCTCATTGTTTGGAATGAGTTTCTGTTTTTAGCAGACATTCAAAATTCTTAAAGACTTGGCTACATTGATTTGTATTTGTTCTGTTGTTTTTATTACTGTAGTTTTGAGGTTCAGTAGTCATTAGAGAGCTGATTGTGAAAGACACAGCTTGAAATGAATAACAAGCTGGGGTCCTATATGAAAGGTGCCGTAGGGGATGAACGTGAGAAACAGAGAAATGTCCTACACCATCAGTTATTTTTAGACACGCTTATTGAACTGATTTAGATCATTGCCACTCACACAAATTTTCTATGCACCTTGAGCGTCAATGAAATAAACAGCATCACTCGTATAACCAGCATGGAGAATTCTACACAAAGCTCAGCAATTTATACTTGAAATATTAGAAGTTTTGTATTTGTTTTGTGTTACATTCAGAAGTGAACCACAACATGGCAAGAAAATAATGCCATGCTAGAAAAACAAAAACAAAAATATTTAATAAGGCACCAGTGCACAATAAAGGCAGAAAACCAGATATTAACTGTGTCGACTGGCTGCGGAAGATATTATCTTGGGACGAGCAAATGTTCAACTAATGTTAGACATAACTGGGTCAAGTATAGTTACTTCCCAAATGTGCCATAGAACCTCCTGACTGCATGATTTATTTTATATATATATTTCCTAATATAAAGATTTGATTTCCTAGAAAGTGTTCAATCTATGCAGACGTAATACATAAACGTGAGTTTTAGTAAAGTAAAATAATCTAGTTCAATGATATCATCTTCAGCCTCAATTTAGTTATAAATCAATAGATTAGACCAGCCAAAAGACAATCAGCTCAGTGTTGAAAACGCTAGAACAGTTCTCTTAACTGAATCAACCTCACAGATAGACGATATTTCGTATTTTTGCAGGTGCACATTGATTTCATGATGTGCAACAACCTCATATAAATGACACATTAGTTACATTCAATCACCAAAAACGTAACCAATGCTAATAGCTAAAAGGAGACTCATGATTTGAGCACTTCAAAAACATTATAGGCCAAACTTGAATAAATGAAACAGCTCTGACACAAACCAACACAATACTGTATCAGCACCCATAAACCTTATGGCACAATAACAGAAAAAAAAGTCTAAAGGTTAATATCAAACATATACCCATATATACCCTTATTTCACAGACAAGGCAAGGTAGTCCCAGACTAAAATACATGTTTGAGCTGTTTTAAATGAAAGCAACTTGCACTGACATATCTTAAAATATGTCAGTGCCATTGTTTTGTCTCTAGATGCACACAAGTTGTGTTTTTTCTAGGGCACGTTTATAAAAAGCTACTTAAATGTCCTAACTGAATGTCCTAGGTGTAATCCTGGCTTAATCAAAGCCCTGTCTGTGAAACCAGGCCTTAAATAAATTCCAGCAATAACAGTGTTTTACCTGTGTGACTGGGTAACTCAAGCTTGGGTTCACATTTTGGAAGAGAGCATTCTGAAAATACAGAGACAAACAGTAAAAGAAAGAGGTTAGATAAAGTCCACCCTAAATCTTTTGATACTTTGAAGTTTCAGACTTTTTTGAAGACTTTTTAAATCATGAAACATTCAGTACT
Source organism: Leuciscus waleckii (assembly GCA_900092035.1). NCBI lineage: Eukaryota > Metazoa > Chordata > Actinopteri > Cypriniformes > Leuciscidae > Leuciscus > Leuciscus waleckii. Next base: position 2,597 of record FLSR01001235.1, read on the forward strand.
GTCTAGCACAGAATTAAAGAACACACATTGCATAAGTGTGACAGAGGAAGAGGAATGATCAGAAGTTAAAACCTAAAGCTAAATGTAATATTCAAAATTTGCTTTAAATCTATTTTGATTTGAATAATCGGATTGAAACAACCTTAAGTATGAAATCATTTCTGTTATGCAGTATTTCTAATTATTAACAAGAGCACATGGCCTGCGAACACGATCACAAGCCATGTGCTCAAACAAAACAAGACACGAACACGCTAATGAGAACACTTATAAGCCACATGTTCACATAGGCCTAACATAAAAATACGCGGCCGATGAAAACACAAGCCGCGTGCGACACAAAACAAGACAACAAGAAAGGGCGTGGCTGATGTAAACATGAACCGTGTGCTACACAGAACAAAACACCACACGGACAGAAGAGCGGCCCCAGCAAACACCAAACTGCACGCTCATACAACAAGACAGTGCAAGTGCTCATCCCGTGCGCTCACAACAGAAGACAAACAAACGGAGCACGAATGTCCAAACCCGGACACAAAACCGAAACCAAACTAGACCGCAGTGCCGGGATCCGAACACCACACTCCGCACACAAAACAACTCACATGGACAGAAGAGCGCACAGCCCGCAAACTCGGAACCCCACGCTCACCATGACAAGACAGGAGTGTCAGAGCTCTGTCACCAAACCAAGAATAAACAGACCAAAGGGACAGAACCCTGACATGTTGTCACGTCTCCATAATATTTTAAGATATTGGATAAAACATTAAATAATTTATAAAGATGGGAATCATATGACTTCATTTTCTTTAATCACAATATCAGATTAAAGTGAAAATAAGGGTGAATTTGGAAAAACTAATTTGCTTGAGCGGATTTGGCATGTCCTCAAGCAATTAATTCATTAAGAAATAGTCCATATTCTATTCCATATAGAACAGCGCAAACATGTTATATTAGCAGTTAGATAATTTCGTGATGTTTCCTACAAGGTTGTCTCACATTGCTTGACATTAAAGGGATAGTTCATCCAAAAATGAAAATTAGCCCATGATTTACTCACCCTCAAGCCACCCAAGGTGTATATGACATTCTTCTTTCAGACGAATACAATCAGAGTTATATTAAAAAATGTCCTGGTCTTCCAAGCTTTATAATGGCAGTGAACTATTTGTACTTGTTGTGAATACGCAGGCCACAAGAAGTAATTAGGTGGGTTTTTTAAATTTTTTATATCACTTTTACTCAGGACATGCTAGCTGGCAACAAAGGATTCCATTCATTGTGCTAAGCTAAGCTAGCGCCGACCCTGTCAAACTAAAACAATGCATGCCCTGAGACAAAAATGCATTTACCCACCTATCTAAATGTAGGAAAGAAAGTGAATAAGCCCTATTTCAAAAAACGGTGGAGTGTTCCTTTAACTTTTTTTGCTCACCAGCCACTATGGCTAGTGGTTTTCCAAAGTTACTAGCCACTCAGCATTTTCGCTGGCCAAAATGTTGACATCGATACCATGTGGAAAAACTGCCATGTAGATTTTATCAAATTGTAATTTTTCAGCAGGTATATAGGCTGCTGTCACTTTAAGAGCTGATGCACAGAGCCATTATACTTGCATGTGTTTTCTTTCTCAACTGTTTACATTCACTTAAAACATAACTGAATGTGTTTACGGGAATACTCGCAAAGACCGGCATTTTAACATTATTCTGTGTGTGTTTCACTGTTTAAGCGCAATAAGCAGCGAAAAAGAACTAAACTTAGTTCTGAGGTGGCTTTATGTGCGCGCACTTGGGGTGAGCACAAAATCTGCAGGAATGTGTAAAATTATGCAATATAGAGGGGTGCAGGTATGACATCAGAACCTTGAAGTATAATTTGCCTCTGGTTCCTTTCAGGTTTTCCTATGGGGTTTCATAATAGGGTCTTTCAATTTATGAGTAAAATAAAGCCTGTAGTAAAAATAACATGGGGATACTTTGATGTTTTGTTCTATGACGTACACTGCGAACACTCAACCCCAAACTGTCTTATCTAGTTATTTATGAAAAACCGAAATTTTCAAAAATGAACATATCTGCTTCATAATGTGCGTTTTACATAGCAGAACAAAATGTCAAAGTATCGTCACATAAAACATAAAAAAAAAGATTATAAAAACCCCATAGGAAAATCTCGAAGGAATGAGTTGGCAAATTAGACTTCCGAGTTCTGACGTCATACCTGTACCACTCTATACATGCAATCCCACACCGAAATTCAAGCCTTGTAACACCAACAATATCCATCTGGAGCAAATGAAACAAGCGAGTGAGGGGAGGCGGGTTTGTGTGTCAACTTGCTGTCGAAGAGATGAGAGAATGGGAAAGCGCAGCTGGTATCGTGTATCTACTCTGTGGAAAATGAGTATTGGAAGTATCTATATCTATATTAATTGAAAAATCTATATTTGTGACATCACTACATTGCACTTAGTTTATTATTTCAGATGCCTTTTTAAAAGACTACAACTGAAAAATGTATCTATATAAAATCCAACCTGCCAAAGTAGCCACTTTTTTTTAAACAATTTTTTAGTAAAATTACATACAATGCCATGTTCAACCATTTATAATGTTTTACTATGTACTGTATGTTAAAGCAACATTTCAGTTTAGTGTAGAAGGGTATATTAAAATAAAACCAATTTATGAAATAAACAGTCATATGTTACAGGCATCTATAATATACTGGTAACATTTTCAGAGTATTATTATTATTATTATTATTTATTTTTTACTGTGAATATCTGGCAATCACAGCTGACAGTTGTTTTAATTTAGTAAAATTTGTTGGATATTCCAGACAACATATAGTCATCATCTAACCTTCATTTAAAGAGATAATTCACCCAAAAATATTAATAATTTACTCATTGGAACTGAAGACTTTCGTTCATCTTAATTTTTTTATGAAATTTTTGTCCCTCCACTGACAGTCTACACAACTACCACTTTGACGCTTCAAAAAGTTCATAAAGAGATTGTAAAACTAATCCATATGAATCGAGGGGTTTAGTCCAAATTTTATGAAGACACAATCACTTTATATGATGAACAGATTATATTTAAGCTTTTATTCACAAATAAATATTCATCAACGCACAAATCAGTTATGATTAATGGAAGCTCAAGCATGCTTGCATGAGGTGCGAGAACCAATGAGGTTCATTCTCGTGTTATGCAGCACGTTTGAGCTTCAGCAAGAACAAATGAGGTTCATTCTCGTGTTACGCAGCACGTTTGAGCTTCAGTAAGAACAAATGAGGTTCATTCTCGTGTGTTATGAGGCACGTTTTAGCTTCTGCAAGCGCGCTAAGCAAGTATGGTTGAGGTTCTGTTTATGTTTACTGATCAATGTTTATGTGTAAATAAAAATCTAAATTAAATCTGTTCATCATATAAGCGAACTAAACCGGCCGATTCTTATGGATTTTACGATCTCTTTATGAACTTTTTGAAGTGTCAAAGTGGACATTGTGTAGACTGTCAATAGAGGGACAAAAATCTCTCAGATTTCATTAAAAATATCGCCGGTGCAACACAGATGTCTTCGTATTAATTAATTTATTCAAGGTGCATAACAATGACTAACGTTTCGATGTAAAATTACATGCAGGACTCTGATGAAGATGTAATTTTACATCAAAACGTTAGTCATTATGCATCTTGAATAAATTAATTAATACGAAGACATCTGTGTTGCAACGGCGATTTCTTTTTTCTGCTTTGTTTTGTCCTGCCTTGGTTGCACCAATGGTCTCTATGATTGACTTAGTTCACAATACTAATGTTAATGTTTAATGTTCAGTTGGACATTTAGAGTTTCTGTTATTGAATTTTGTGGTTACCATTGTGGTGAAGAGTACAGCTGTCAATTGCGATTTTCACTTTGATGCAACTTAATGTATTTAATAACCCCAAATCACAATTTCTCATTGAAGCAAAATTCGCTGATTCAAACTGATTGAAGTAGGTTACAACAATAAAATTTGAATTTTTAGGTAGAATCAGGTAGAAATACCTCTGCCTTCATTTAAAAACGCAACTTTGAGATAACATCCAAACATTCTTCCCTAAAACATATGTTCCTCATTGTAAAAACAATGTACTCTAAACCCCTTCAAAAGATAGACAGAGAAAGGTGGATGTAAACTGAAAAAACCGTCGTCCTATTATAGAGGATGACATAGCAGCATATTCTATCATGGGCCATAATGCAGTTCTGTATTTACATTAAATCACAGCCGACTAAAAATAACACAAACGTGAACTACAAATGCAGACATTTTAACCCTATAGGTCAAATTTTGGGACAAAAGCATAATTGTATTCTTTGAAGTTCTGATGTAAATACGATGACAATAATTCAGTACCATGGAATTAGCATCTGATATGCTGCTGCCACCGTACATTTTTCTTAAGGATTATTACATGACTGACACCCAATATCAAAGCTCACTGCTGCTTTTATTCTTAAAAGTTATTTTCCTGGTCGAATCAATCCTGGATCTGCAGTGACCACATAACAGCAATAGCATGGAGGACGATCAGATAATGTTTGCTCATCAGGTCTTCATTATATTACATAATGCAAGGCTTTCTACTTTAAAAGCCATAATGGCTATGATCACAACAACACGGGCTATCGTATACAAGCTTGCAACTCAGATTAAATAAATTGGACTCTGGGCACTGTGCCTGATCGGCTCCAGGATGCTTGGGTATTCATAGTTTTCAATGGACGTCACACCCTTACAGGAACGCCCACATGGAGGCCTTTGCTTCCAGCAAGTTATTTCTACCAGGTTTGTACGAATGTATTAAGACACAGACACTGACTTTAAAAGATCAAATACAATATACACCAGGCAAGCAGATGAACCAAGAATGATGAATGCAAAATATGTAGTTTTTCGTTATTTTTATATTTTCCCATGGAAACACATTATTTAACAATTAAGGTGCAGTTACATATACCATTGCCCTGCAAAATTTCTCTAGCGAATTACAGTTATTTTAATAGGAATCAGTGTGATCGGGAGACATTTTTTTTTTTGTGTGCCCATTTTCAAGTTGGTCACGAGAATTCAACACAGTGTGCCCATTTTCAAGTTGTCACGAGATTCAACACACTGACCAACAGATAGTTGCTTGGCTTGGAAGTGAGTTCTATGTGAACAGTGCTTCATACAGTACATCACTACACCACTGACAATTGAAACTATTAGTTTATAGTTAATAAAATGTTTATAAACTGCAGTTAATACATTAATAGACTATATACTTCATAGAATAAGTTCTTCATTAATTGTCACTGTGTTTAACAAATTATTATTGCTTAATTAGCTCATTCATAAAGAGTTACATAATGCTTTGTTAACAGCTTAGTAACTGTAAATAGTTCTCACTTTAGATTAGGTCACGGAATATCAGAAGTTATCATTAATTAAGTGTTTTAAACCAACCTTTATTGGACATTAATTACATTAGTATTCAGTTCCTTAAAAATATTTACAAATACAGTAAGCCTATCTAAAGCTAAACATAACCGCTTAATAAAAATAAAATAAAATAAAAATAACATAATGCTGTCCGTATGAAATACATACAAATACTCATTAGGTCATGTTGATAAAATCAGTTAGGATTAATGGTAGGTTTAGGGAAGAATATACCGTTTGTACAGTATTAAAATCATTATTACTATGGAAAGTCCCCATTAAACATGGAAAACCAACTTGTGTGTGTGTGTATGTGTATGTGTGTGCGTGTGCGTGTGCGTGTGCGTGTGTTTATGTGTGCGTGCGCTTAATGTATTGTAAACATTTTAAGGAGCTCTTAATACTAATCTAATTAATTCTCAATAAAGGCTGGATTAAAGCACTTAACTCATGACAGTATTCCAATTTCCCATGACCTAAAGTGAGAACTATTTATGGTTAATAAGTTGTTAACAAAGATTTATCGAACTCTTTACATTCGAGCTAATTAAACAGTTAATATAATCAATAAAACACTTTTTATGACTTTATAAAGAATCTATAATATCCAAATAAAATTTGTTTATTATTATTTTATTATACAAATTTTACAATTTATTATTGATTGAGTTTATATAGAGGTCTATATTTTGAATAATATTTTGCTGCCCACACGAGCAAGACTGATATGGACCGCAAGTGCTCAAAACTTGTAGTTTGTTCACAGAGCTTTTTATTCTTTTGAGAGGTGATCTAAATATTAGTGGCTTGAAACAAATGGAAAACTGACAGGCATGTGCTGCAGTTTTTATGTATATTTTGCCCTCCAGGTCCCCACATCAGTCATGTGACTGAATTCATGATGTGGGACAGCTTTCTGTTCAGTCTGCAACTTGGTCAACTGTGTTTCTTATCCAAAAGATGTTTGTTTGAACATCTGCTATTGGCTCAACCAATAGTGTGTCATTGGAAGTATCTGTTTTTCAAACCACTGGCAGATGAGGGAAGTGCTTCAAAAACAATATTTTATTTTATTTTATTTTTTTTGCAATTTCGCTTGGTGACACTAGTGACACAGAAATTACACACTTGGTCTTAAATTATCTTACTGTACCCTCTGAGTGAATTTATAGCGGAGTGATTACTTTAGGCAAGCAGCAATGATCCATAACATTAGCACTATCCACAATCCAACATACCGTGACCATGAGAGGGGAAACTTTGATCTCATTTTTCATATTGTGATACTCAGATGTATAATTGTCTCAAATAGCATGGTTCTCTCCAATGTAATTATGTTTTATAGTTGATCAAAGTGAGGCAATGTTAGGAAATATCCCAAACCACAATCCTCCCTTCACTTTTAGCTAACCTCTAATTACACACAAAAAGACGCAACTTGAGAATGGTTTTAGAAATGACAGATCTCTTCAAGTCAAACTTTGCCAGTAGAGGAAATGAGCAATTTCATTAGTCTGCATTTGGTAAAATGGCACAATTATTGAGAAAACTATAGCTTTCATATGGCAATCATTTTATCTGAAGTCAAAAAGTCACTTCAGTATCGGAGGTAGTGAAATAACATCTTAAGATTTGGCATCCATTAGCTTAATAACATCCTTCCCTTTCCAGAACGAGGCCACAGCGACTATTCACACCTCATTTGAATCTTTAATTAAAAAACAGGTGTTGAGTGATTACAAATTTGGAAAGATGGTGCAACAACCCCTTGAGATGTTTCGCATAAAAGGCGCAGTGCCACCACAACAGAGAATCGAGGGTATGGAAGTCACAATTTATCACTCTATATCGCAACAGACTTCAAAGGAGGTCTGGGTGTGCCAATTACGAGACAGGACAGCAAAGGGTTGAAGAGAAACTCAACTCAGACGGGAACATTTTCTGTGGAAGTGGTCTTCTGCTGAAAGACTCATTGCGAAGTGGGCTGATTATGTCATGACAACCTCAAACATCCCACAAGCGTGTGAATAGAGCTGTGTTTTCAAGACAGATATGGATGTAACATGGTTATCAATCTAATGCAATATTGCAATGTACAGTTGCCCATAACTCTTTCCCTGCCAGTGTTTTTTGAAAAAAGTTGCCAGCCAGCACCAGCATTTTTGATCATTTTCACAAAAGGGTCATGGCCCCCAGAATATTTTGTTGTATGAATATCTGAACATGCAATATATATATATATATATATATATATATACAGACCCTATGCTTTTAAACAACAAAAATCTGTTTAATTCTACAACATTTTGAGCAAAAAGCTGAGAAAATCACGTTTTTGACAGACTACGTCCGGATCGGATTTAGAATAATGATTAAAACGTAGATTGAGTCTATAAACACAGCCAAAGCTTCACAATCCTATGGTCCTGGGTCGACATTTCATTCAGTAACATTAGGCAGTTTTTATTTATATGCTGTTTAATGTTGATGATTGTGTTATTTTACATATGCATATGCTTATGCTATCGCTTGTCTCTGCTTCTTCTTCGCGTGTGTTTTGATCAGGAGATTCTGTACTCTTTCAGAAGATGAGCAATAGCGCCCCCTACCGTATAACAGTGAAAAAACACAGAAAGTCAGAAAATTCCGTCAATGGCAAGGAAAGAGTTAATAGGGTGTGAAATAGTGCATTAATCTATAGATCTTAATGGATTCTAAAATGTCATAAATTGTTAGAATACAGATGGAAAAAGATGCACTGAGTTTGGGGACCAATTCTCCCTATTAACTACTTTCTTATTAGTATGCATATTACTAGTATATTGGCTGTTTATTAATACTTATAAATCAGATATGCCTTATTCTGCATGGCCATATTCTAAATCCCTTAATCATACACAATACCTAAACTAGGCCTACCTTACTAACTATTAAAAAGCATTAAATTAGGAGTTTATTGAGTTGTAGTTAAGTAAGGAATAATTGACGACAGGCCGTTGAATTATTAGAAAAATCATGCACACCCGAGGTGTTATTTTTCTAATAATTCAACGGCCTGAAGTCAATTATTCCGCTTATACTACAGTTACCACACCTCGAAACATTGTTCAGATTATGTATTTCAAGACGTTTGTAAAGTTTTTGTCATTAAAACGCTCTTGTATATAGGACTAATTTCTTACGCATCTAATCCCATGCCTCCGTTGCTAATTCCAAAACGTAATTTTTGAGTTAGTAACGGAGGTTTGAGCCACTGATGGCAGACTAATGCTGGGACACACGACTAGCTGACACATTCTCTGACTGTTTTCATCGACTGCAGCATATTTTAAACCGACTTTGAACACAGACTGAACGCGCTGAACACGCGTTTGGGCATGATCAGTCATAAGTATCAAATTACATTCATTATGCAGTTATTAATGCAGTTATTAGAGAGAGATGTTGCAATAATGAGACAGAAAAGCAAGTGCGTCAATATTATTATTTATTTATTTATTCAATTCGTTTTAATTAATTCGTTCATTCTTTTTTTTTTTTTCATTATTGACAGATGACAGTAGACTATAGCCAAATAAATGAAACACAAAGCCCTTTTAACAAGTAGGCCTATCAATAATTATTTATTTGTTATATTATCTGCAATAAAAATCCGTGCTGCAGGACTATCCATTTATTTAGCCAATATTCAGTTTAATTTTCTATTGATTATAGATAGGACTATATACTTTATTTATTCAAAATAAACTGCATGTTTCATTGATTGTGAACTAGACATTGAAAATTGCAGATCAAGCGCACAGGGCTAAATGCTTTTTCTTGTTATGAATTGTAGGCTATCCTATTTTCCGTTATTACAGTTGACTGCGCGAAGTGATATGGAACTGTAATGCGGTCAAGACCTGCCTGGAACTACTTTAGCCGTGCGTTTCCCTGAAAATAATGCACACCTTAGAACGTTCGTCAACCAATCAGATTCAAGCATTCAACGGCCCTGTAGTATAATAGTGAATATGTGTTCCCCAAACTAAAGTGTGATTTAGCTGATCTGATATTAGCTACATATTTCAGTAAGTTGCACTGTTTTTTTTTTTCAACATACCTTCTGATGTTCATTCATGTTTATGTTGTGCCATTAATAGTTGTAAAAAGGAAGATATTACACATGAACTGTCTCAGTTTAACATTTTCTAAAACTCTAGTAGTTATCAAAAAAAGAAAACTGACTATAGAAAAAGATCTGAATTAATGTTGAGGATGCAAAAACTTATAAGAAACAAACACTAATGGGAGAAAATTGTAATAAATCACATAGTTACTCAGTTATAATACAGTTAATACTGATTTATTACTGACAATATAATAATACAGAGTAATAATAATACAATAATACTGATCCATAATCTGGATCAGGGGTCTTCAAAGGTGCAAGTCCAACATAATCTCATTTTATGTTTAGGCAATTTGGTGGGTGATACATATGAATTTGTAAAATGTCATTTGTACATTTTCAAACAAATGTTAAGGCCCCAGTGATGGTTGTGTTTAGGGGTGGGGTTAAGGGTGGACCTTTATGCTTACTTGTTTTGTAAGGATTATGCATTTTTGTACAATTCCCATCATACAAATTCATACGAATTTAAAATGGACACCTCGTAAAATAGTTACATTTTCCAGTGAGAACATGTTGTCAGGCATCAGACCTTGGTGAAGAGATATGTAGCAGGGACCTCTTGTTACATAATGTATAAAACTGAATGTTCCGATTCATGTTGTTAGGTCATAAAAAGTGTTAGTGCCATTTTAATGTGTTAGCATATTTTGTTATTGCAAAGCCATTAAAATAATCAGTACTGATGTATTGAATTTTATATTCACAGTGGATTGCACTCATTCTGTTTGTGTCTTGTTGTACGCTGCAACAAAGGGTAAGTCAATCCCCCAATATTCTGAAACACATCTGCCACACACTCCAAATAAAGATGCCTCTAACCGCCTGAACAGACCACCATCACTATTCCGTGCTGGTTCTAGCAAACACTGAGCCGTTTTCTTTGCTCAGTATCAAAAGGTAGTTCAGAATGCAGGCTAAAGTTGGTGCGCAAGACTGCTACAGTTCTTAAAACCGAACAAAAGCTCTTTAAGTGGGCGTCTTGCCCCAGAGAGACTGCATTCAATGCTCAGTGACTAAAGTAGGGCACTGATGAGACATCCAATGTTCTGGAAACACAAAATGTGTTTAACGCAAAGACAGCCAGAGAGAAAGCTTGTCGGTGCCAAAACTTGAGTGTTGAGCGTGAGGCAATTAACAGACCGACCGGAGGAGTCAGAGAGAGAGAGAGAGAGAGAGGGCTTCGTTCTGAAACATTGCCCTAGGATGCTGCAGTGCTATAAAACAGACACCCGGATACAAGACTTTCCTCTGCTTTATGGGATGTGTGAATCTTGAAGCAATTAACATACTGTTTAAGTAACTTAGAGAAAACAGCAGTTTTGATTAATTACATGAACCATGAAGTGATAATACCAAACACTTATTAGGGGTCAATGATGTGTTAATCTCAGCAAACTGCCACAAAAAAAGGCAACCACCCACATTTGATTGCTATACAGTACTGTATATTGGTTTGAACGTCATCCAAGCAAACTCATTTATTAATTGGCATAGATAACGGCTTTTGGAGGTATTCTATATTGGTAAAAAATTAACACCCAGTCTATATATACAATCACTGACTCGTCGTGAGGGTCTTTTGTAATATGTGACTCAGCACCGAGACACATTTATCAGAATTTATAAGTATGACTACTTGTCTAAGTATTATATAATGTGAATCTATTGTTTTCGCACTGATGTCTGACTGCTTTGCTTCCATCAAGTTCCATAACCTAAAAGAGAAAATAGTCTAATCTTTCATTTGTGAAGTATTTAATTCAAATGAATAGGCATTACTACATGGTTACGTGATATTTAAAGGTGGGATCAGTGTTTTTTGAAAAACACTTTTGAAAACTGTGTCAGACCGAGTACCAAAACACACTTGTAACCAATCAGCAGTAAGGGGCGTGTCTACTATTGATGGGGAGGAGAGAGTGCTCAGTGCACACAGAACAGACATAAGCCGAACGACTACAGAAAGAGATGGCAGATAAAAACAAAAGAGGAAAATGTCTGCGGAACTTAAAATTAAAAAGAAGGCTTATGATATTGTCAGTATCCTTCCTCAAGGCGCGGAAGCCTAACATCGGACGCCGAGGTTGCTTTATTTCTTCTCGATAGGTGAGTAACATTGTTTAGCTTTGTTTCACAGAACTAATATATGCTGGCCATTGCTTGTATATGCTTGTGTGTCATCTTTGCTTGTTTTTTGATTTGCTATCTTATTGTCGTTCGCTTCAGCCATGAAAAAGACACATTCATTTCCACACCATATAAGCCTGGAGCATCTAAACCTCTTCCACTGTCTGTTTCAAGCATCGGCTTCCAAATCTGAAAAGTAAGATAATATACTCCTAATGTATGTGTGTTTCCTTTGGTTCCTCATTTAGTGATTTATATAACCCCCCTAATCTTTCGTTACTATGACTGTCGTGTTTGTGCTATCGAGTTGATCATGATAACTTTGTTTTTTTGGGATAGGTGTCGAGCGTTGTCTTGCATGTGAAACGGAGCTGAACCATTGACGCATTAAAACACACATACCAAAACACATTCGACATGGATTACCATAGTAACACATGGCATGCTTTCACTTATTGATGACATCATCATACCCTCGGCCGGCAGATACAGTAGATTCTGCCATAGTCGTTGCCTGGGTACAGTCACGTACGTAATGTGGGGTGGAGCTATCAAATTAGCGGTGAGACCAATTTGGGGTAGGGGCGTGTTTGTTTTGGTGATTTCAAATATATACATTGGCCAAAAGTGTTTTTCAAAAACTACAATTCCCACCTTTAAATAATGAAATTGCAAACAAAAATAACTATTTAGTGGGGTTTTTTGTTTGTTTTTTGTATAATACCCATTTTCGCCATACCATCCATCCATCCTTCATTCAATATGTACATTTTAAAAATTGTCAGCCTTTTTATCAGTCATCAGCTATACTCTTCCCACCTTAGCTATCGATAACAATAAAATCTGTTATCAGTCAAACCTCTATTTAAAACAACCAATAGTGACACAAGAAGATTTATTATTTATATATCTAATATCTAATTTAATATCATGCTAAATTCTGACTTCATTGTTACACAATTCTTATCAAATCATGTTTGCTTCAGTCTACTGTACTCTGTCCAAAAATTCTAATGAGACCCAAATAATATTATTCAAATTCATTGTATGATGTCATGTGACAAAGCAAACCATGACCATGACCATAACCAATGACTACATCACAGGTCTCACAAACTATTTAATAGGAAGTATATACCAAATTCATTATTTAAACAGCAACCAGTCTGTGTCAGACAAAAATTTGAGAGAGCCCTAGGGCTTCCAAATTAATTTCCTCTACCTTCAACGAACACTTGGAATATACATTATTCCCTATTCATTCTTCCATTGTAGCACCTGCACTCACAATAAAGTTGAACAATTGGATGCCATGCTGAAGAGAAAAAAAAAGAGAGATTGTGATATTGTAAGACTCCTGCTGTCACTCAGGGTGTCCATGGCCCATTACAGAGTCCCTCCTCTGATGCACCTGGTACTGCAGAGACAGCTGACACAAATCACAGCAACAGCTGACTGCAACAACCAGACCAGGATTACCAAAGTGGTGCATAAATGAGCTCAAAATTCACACCATCATGGTGAAACGTGCAGTTAGTGAATGTAGGGTAATCAAGTTTAACGTGATGAATCCAGTGGGTTGGTGACGTATGGCATCATTGAGATGCATGACATCGCAGCACCGTAACAAATGCATTCAGCCAAGCTTTATGACGTAACCTCACTCTGAACTCAAACATCACGCTTATAAACAGTGACGTATGACAACAGTTTTTAAGAAAAGAAAAAAAAAAACTGTTAACTGGCTTGTTTTATGAATTGGCTCGCGCGCACTGAAATGTAACGTCATGTCCCAAATAAATGGTAAATAAAAGCACTCATATATCTTAACCTGCCAACTCCATCTGGCAATAAAATCACGTCTGCGGATTCACAGTAGGCTATACATCATCAACAGATGTTCTGATCTATGGTACGATCTGTTCGGTCACGCATCGTTGGCGTGAACCGGAATTTGGATAAGCGGGTCATCATCATCACGAAAACACCGAGGCGCGCGCCCCTCTCTTCTTCACTTACCGGATTTAAAAAACGCCGCTATGTCGGCCGCCTCCTTAGATGTGTCCTCTCCCTCCCCTGAACTCATCCTCGGATCAATGATTCTCCCTCAACGAAACTCCGCAAACAAACGGATCAGAGTCGGGTTTCCAAGTGACTGGTCGGGAATAAATCCTCTTCATTGGAAAGCAAAGAGTGGCGTGCGGGGATTCGTTCCTGTGCTCGCTGAGCACGGACCCTCCATCTTGGCTTTAGCTCGCTGGAGGTGTCGGTACCGATCGGCGGCGCTCCTGAGTTTCAGTTAGGAGAGAGGAGGATGAAGGGAGGGAGAGGGGAGGTCTTCTTCAGGAAAGGGGTCTCCTGGAATCCCCTAACCCCCCCAACACATACACACACACACACACACACACACACACACACACACACAAATTGCCAAGTCATTTTTAGGATGCTGGTTCTATTCATTCCATTAAAAAATATATAATAAATGTACACCTCTCTTTATTTAGTACAAATGGTTTGATTTAATAAAAAATGTCAAGTAAAATGTTTTTATTGGAGCTGGATATAGGCTTCATGTGATGAACTTATTTTGCTGGTTCTATTCATTCCATAAAAAAAAAAGAAAAGAAAATGTATACTTCTCTTTATTTAGTACAAAAAGGTTTGATTTAATAAAAAAGATCAAACAAAATGCTTTTATTGGAGCTGGAATATAGGCTGCATGTGATTTAACTTATTTTCAAAATAAAGTTTTAAAATTTAGGCTAATATGCTATGCTATGTTTTTACATATAGATTTTTTTTGTCATATCATTATTTTCATAAAAAGGTCAACATGTATTTTTAAACTTGTAACAAAATGTCTGATGATTACACCAACACCACACTGATCAAGTAGCCTATATTAATACAATTTTACTGATAATGCACACTTACATCAAAGAGACATCTATTTGATGTGTGTTACATCTGGAAGACGTATTTTTTAGAGGGTTTGCTCATCTGCAATACGTCTATGGGACATTTCACGTCAGATGTCAAATAGACATTTCGAAAATGCCTTTAAGATGTTTATGATTTGGAATATGTAAAACTGACATCTTAAAGACATCTTTCAGATGTTAGTAAACAGCAGATGCTTTCCAGATGAAGTGATCTTTAACAGACATCTTGCAGACATACGTGTGCTATCTCACTGCAATTTACTGAATTGCAAGTTTTGAGACAAAGCATACACACAAATTGTCCCTATTTATTCTCTGATAGGCTATGTTTGTCTAAACTAAGTTCAATAGTGTCAAAATAATAACAGATTTAAATTTTGTGCCATTTTAAAGCATTGAATATTAACACCATCTGTTTCTGGAACCTACAAGGTGTGTGTATAGTTGATGTGTGATTCACAAGGAATAAAACAAACTTATTAAAAACCTGTATATTTATTCACTTGCGCAGCGAAATATTAAACAGCACTGCAACACTGTTTCAGCATTCACCCATCTGTTCACCAATGTAAGATGCATGGAGAGGTGTGAGAACTGAAACAATTGCGCCCTCTAGTGAAAAAGTTGAGGAATTACATTGTACAATAGCGCCCTCTTTTGTGTTAAGAAAAACTGCAGAATTACACGAACTCGAGACAGACGCTTTCACAACAGCGACCGCACAACTTTCAGATGGATGGCACCGGTTTTTTATTTTTTATTTTATTTTTTTACTCAAAATCTGATGATGAAAATGTCTCTAGAAATGTGCTGCAAGATAATTTGTCCCCCACATTCCTGTAGCCAGTTGCACAAACTGCGTACAGTCATCTATTTTTTTTTCTTCAAGACTGGTCATAATTTATTTTTTTTGTAATTTACATAAAAACGTACATTGGTAGACTGGTTAGCCCTAACTAATTGCTAGTTTGCTCAGACAAGTTTTAAGACGCAGTCTTAACTTTGCGGCTGTTTATGGCCCCTGAGCATAACATTGTTAACATTACGAAAATATATCGTGGGCTTTAAACATTAGGAACAGTTAATATAGTTTAAAGCCGCATACGAAAAAAAAAAAAAAAAAACGATTTGCGAAATCAATGAAAGTGAAGTAGCCTAAGACCTTTGTTCACTGGACTCACTGGGCCGGGACCCGGGGCACTTTCATTTTACCCCTAAAAATGTTAACTGACGTCGGCATCTCTATGGCAACTGCCAACAACAATTTATAGTGGAGATTGTAGAAAGTAAAGTGCTTTCTGGGCGGCTCGTTCACAGCATGGTCAACACTAAAATCCTTCTGGACGCCGGGAAGACTGCGTGGAAAAACATAGTTCAGCTTTAGGATGAGATTTACAAACCTATAAAACCCTTAAAAGGTCAGTAGATCATGTCTTTGAGTTACCGGACAGTGAAGTCAAACATCAGATCCAGAGGAACTCATCAGCCCTCTGCTCCAGTGGACAACATGAAGGAGATGCAGGTCTGCTTGCTTTCAGTTCACATCTTTGCCACTTTCCGCAGAACACTACACAAAGGTTATTAGGGTAGGCTATGTGTGTGTGTGTGAGTTCATCTCAATAATACAACATTAAAACAATAAAACTCAGAAAGAATTAGCGATGGGTATTATTTCTTGTCTTAAGCTCCGATCATGGCAGACTATCTTTTTATTGTTGTTTTTTTTAAGGCTAATTTAAACAATGCACACTTGTTATGGCTCTTAAATTTAGCCTATGGTCTACGTCTAGATTTAACCTATGCTTATGTTATGTGTTAAAAATGTTGATTAATACATTTTGAATGAGAAAGGGGCAAATACAAACAAAAAACGGCGCATTTTGATCTGAACCTTTCAGATTCCAAACTACATTTTTTATTGCAAATGTTTTACAAATCACTAGATGGCAGCAAAACTCCGCAACAAGATTTAGAATTGAATAGACTCTTTATTGCAATTTTTGGTCTGGTGGAAAATATAAGTAAAGTTTCAGACAGTGAAACGCATAATTATGTGTGCAAACGTGCAAGTAGGCTACTTTGTGTAATGTAGGCCTACATGCAATATAATGTTCGCTCAGTAATACGCTATATTGAGCAATAATCAATACATTACAATTTAAGATGTACATTTCTTTGTGTGGAAAAAAAGGTCAATTCATATATTTGTGTTCTCATTTATGTCAAATCAACAGTTATTACACTTTATTTCTCAGACGTTTCAACTGAAATTGCTGGAGGGGGAGGGGGGCATCTTGACAAAGTTTTGACATTTTGACAGAGCTGCTAAATCAATGTGGACAGCATCTGTAGCTAAGATAATCTGGTTTTGGAAGAATTCATATCCATACACTAGTATGTTGCCAAAATGTATGTGGATACACACTACTGCAGCACAGCTGGAAGCCTGGAATTATCTGGAACTAGTGCAGTGCCCGTGCAAAATCAGTTTTTGTGTGTGTTTTTAGTAAGTGTTGGTTCGGTGTGTTTGAGTGCTCGTTACAATTACACAGCAAAAGTTCAGTGACATTTTTATTTGTTCATGGTAGAAAGCAAATACTGATAGTGACATAATGACATACAATAACTATGGAAAATTTAACTACACGATTGAGGGAGCAGGCTACACAGTGAACTCAGAGAAACGCTACGCTTGAGTAAACGTTTGTGAATAGGCTACTACAAATGATGCCCGTGAAAGAGATTGTGAACGCATTGAATAAGATATGTTTAGTTGGTGAATAGCATAGGCTACTATTACACAGTAGCGATAACGTTAAGCGCACCAGAATAAAATATAATATTCAGAAATAAACAGTGTAGCTGACTTACAGATTCAGTTAACATCCACAAATGAATAAGCGCAACGATCCAGGGTTAGGTGTAGTTCTACACAGTGAACTCAGAGAAAACGCTACTTAAGCTCCGCTGCTTTCTTCGACCCTCTCTGTCTCTGGTCCTGCGCTGTGCTCACTCAGTGTCAGTGTGAGAGGGGGAGTGGCCAGCTGTGCTCACTCAGTGTGCAGTGTGAGAGGGGGAGTGGCCAGCGGCTAGAGCGACAAAAGCCAACGTGTGCTTACTGATAATTTAGCGATATCTTTTGCATTCTAATCCAAACAACGGCAAACTTGGCACTGCACTTACTCGTGCCCGTAGCAAGACACCTGTCAAGTTTGAAATCGATCGGACCAACAGTTCGTGAGATATGCGAATAACAGACACACACACACACACACACACACACACACACACACACACACACACACACACACACACACAGAGAGAGGTTATAGCGCCACCTATGTTCCGATCTCCATGGAACTCTGCATGCTTCCTCACCATGTTCTGACACGTATGCTCATCAATTTTTGTGAAGTTCTGAGTTTTCATTTATGATTTATAGGCTTTTTAGTGTATTTTGCCACGCCCCTTTTTATAAATTACCCTATTACAGCCAGGCAAATGCAAAAGTTCAACTTTTTTTCGATAATTATTTATCTAGAGAGTCCAGAGAATTGTCCTAGACTGGTCTGGTTCCGATTGGACCAAAAACCAGGGACTAGTTCGCAAAAGTAGGTTTTTAACATATTCATGAATATTTAATGAACGGTTTGATTGACAGCAATGGTTCTTGAGGCAAAGTTGTTCAGCATGAGCAGATCTATCAAATGATATGCATTTTGTGACGATAAGTGTGACACCACGTGATTAAAGAGCCATAAAACTCGTTAGCGCCAACTAGTGGCCGATTTCTTTCAAAATTCGTACAGACCTCTAGGGCCATGAGTTGAACATGAGTTTCAAGCATTTAACATATTAACTATTATTTAATTAGGCAAGAGCCTAAGATAACACAAGATACCGGAAGAGCCAACACACTCTCATTGCAAATAGTTTGTGCCATTGGGTTATTATTTAAAATATAAATTAATATACTATGTTAATGAAGACCTAACTCCTCCTCCATGAAACTAGAGTGGAGTGAACGTACTCGGTTACCTAATGTAACCTCGGTTCTCTCTAGAAGAGGGAACGAGTATTGCGTAAGTTGCTTACGCTACGAGTAAAGTCATCTTTTCTCGAGATATGAAGCCAAAAAATTATCCTTAATTTTGTATTGATTGTCAACGCAGTGCAGCAGCAACAGACCTAGAGCAGGCTATCTACGCGCTCATTGGCTGCTCTGCGGCAACTGCAGCAGCCTACCACTGAGCCTGGCGTGACGTCGCGCCCTCACGCGTCATAGCCCGCCAAAATGGGAGTGGCTTAGCGTATATAAAGGAGGTCTCGGGGGCTGCTAACCTGGTTTTCGTCGACTGAAGCGAAATGAGCTCGTGGCGCGAGCACGGCGGCTTACGCAATACTCGCTCCCTCTTCTAGAGAGAACCGAGGTTACATTAGGTAACCGAGTACCTTCTCTTACGATGGGTTCTCTCGTATTGCGTAAGTTGCTTACGCTACGGGTACCCCTTGTCAACGCCGTGCGCGCCTAGCATCCCCTACATGAGTCCTAGGGGAAGCCCGGGGAACACAGATAAGTGGGAATCAGGCGGCCAACAGAGTGGGCCAGCACATGTTCATAAGCACACAGTAGGGGGTGCAGAGCGGCTCAGCTGAACTTAACACAACCCTTTATAGTGCAGCTCAACCAGGAGAGCTAAATCGAGTAAAAGTAGCCCGTGCACGATCAACCTGGGCAGGGCATACACACGACTTAGACTGATAGAAGTTTAGCCTGCAAAGCGGGGACTTCCAGGTTGTAAAACCTAACAAATGTAGAGGGGGAGGCCCAGCCTGCCGCCGTACAAATGTCATGAATAGAAATCCTGCTGGACCAAGCCCACGATGAGGCCATGCCTCTGGTGGAATGAGCCCTGATGCCCAAAGGGCACTACAGGTCTTTAAACGCATAAGCTGCCGCAATCCATCTGGACAGATTGTGTTTCGAGGCGGCGAGACCCTTGGTGCGCCCTCCAAACGAAACGAAAAGCTGCTCCGAGCGCCGGACAGCGGCGGAGCACGTGATGTAATTTCTCAGTGCTCTGACAGGGCAGAGGAGGTTACTATCGACCTTGCTGCCGGATGCCGGCAAGGCTGAGAGAGAAATGACCTGCGCTCTAAAAGGAGTGCCAATCACTTTGGGAACATAACCATGCCTCGGTTTGGAATGACTTTAGAGTCATTAGGTCGAACTCGAGACACGCGGCGTTAACTGATAATGCGTGTAAGTCACCCACGCGTTTGACTGATGACAGGGCTATCAGAAAAATGGTTCTGAGCGTGAGGTATTTCAGATCCACAGTTTTTAGAGGTTCAAAGGGATGAGCTTTCAGGGCCTCCAAGACCAGAGAAAGATCCCAAATAGGAACCGAGGGGGGCCGCGGGGGATTCATCCTCCTGGCTCCTCTGAGTAAGCGGATGATGAACTCATTCCTTCCTATTGCGCGGCCGTGCGCCGACTCAGCGAACGCTGCAATGGCCGAAACATACACTTTGAGCGTGGAGGGGGACCTGCCCATATCCAGCAGCTCTTGAAGGAAGCAAAGCATCCACGAAACCCCACAAGTTTGTGGGTCTAAATTCTTGACGGTGCACCATTTATTAAACACAGACCATTTAGACGCGTAGAGCCGCCTCGTAGAGGGAGCTCTAGACTGCGTGATCGTGTTCACGACCCCTTTTGGCAAGTCAACGGGTATCCGTTGATTATCCATGCATGCAGAGACCAGCGCTCTGGATGAGGATGCCAGATCGAACCGCGGGCTTGAGAGAGGAGGTCTCTTCTCACCGGGATCGGCCATGGGGCTGAGTCTGCCAGCCGCATTAACTCCGGGAACCACGTTTGGTTCTCCCAGCGCGAGGCTATAAGGAGCACCGAGTGGCGCGTCTCCCTGATTTTCCCGATTACCTGTGGCAACAGTGAGATCGGGGGGAAAGCGTACAGTGGGCTGCTGGGCCGGGCTTGGGCAGCGCATCCTCGCTCTTTGAAAAGAACCTTGGGCAGTGAGCGTTGTTTTTTGACGTTGTCTGAGCTCCGTCCTTCTTGGGCACGAGAAAATAACGGCTTTAAAAGCCTGTCTTGCTCAGAGAAGGATGCACCTGTTCTATCGCCCCCTTGCACAGCAGCTTAGCTATTTCTGCATGAAGTAGGTGAGCTACTTCCGTATTCACTCTCGTCTCGGTCCGGCTCGAAAGCACGGGGGATGGCGACGAACTGTAGCGAATAGCCCTGCTTTACAGTATTCAGCACCCATTCTGACATGCCCGGGATCGCTTCCCATGCTTTCGCATGCATAGCTAGGGGTAGAATGGCCTCTGGGTTCCGGTCGCCGCACTGCACGGGACAGGGAACCTGTATCAGAGGTATTGGTCGACGCACTGTCGATGCTCGAATACGGAGGCTCGCTGATAGCGATGACTGGCTGGACAGCACTCAATGACTCGGTCGCTTTGGACGGAGAACATTTTGTGGCGAGAAACCTGTGACGCGAGAGCGGCGTCGGGGGTAATGTGTTTATCAGTAAGTGTGAGCGCTCGTGAGCGGGCACAGGGCTGACGTTCACAACACGGCCAGTGTTTGGGAGCTTTAAAGGATCTCAGGGCTCAAATTTCGGCGCGGGATTGCGGGTATTGCGCATAATTTTAATCATTCCTGCAGGTCTCCCACTTATAATGCGGGAAATTCCTGCAAACATTGATTCACTTTAGCATGTAGATTGTATTTGTAAATTAATCCACACAGATTATAAAATCAAATCAGTCATTTTAAAACTCTCTGTGAGACGCAATTTCACAAACAGCGTGAGTGATTCAGCGGTGCTGCGTCTTCTATCAGCTCGTTAGAGCTGCAGGCGGCGATAATACACTCTCGCGTTTCGGGAGTCGGGATAGACGGAATTGTCACTTGCATAATCGGGCCAGCATTGCATCACGAGTAACTAAAGTTTACCATTTGCACGTCTTTTAAAGTTTTACCAGTTTAAACATTCATGCGATTTGAAACTATTCGGTACTTGTGCGCTGTCTGAGAGATGTTTTTTTCTCTGCACACATACATAGAGTAAAGCCCCCTCACAAACAGCTTGCGGGTAACAAAAGTTATTTTTCGTGGATTTTATCGCGTTAACAGTCAAAAACATGCGAAAATGATGTCAATTTAGGTCTTGGTGAGTATCCTCTGAACACAGTCAGTTATGTCTTAAATAAGATAAATCGCACGTGACCGTATAATGACACAGGATCCGTGCACTAGCTCTTACAGTGACAGCAGCCATGTCTGTCATTCATTTGGTTGTCAAAACAACAAACTGTAGCTTTCATTTTAAAGGTGCCATGTGTAAAAATTGAGGTAAAAATATCCAAAAAATGAGCTACACGCATCAAAAGAATGAGAAGAAATAAGGGCGATGATGTCATTAAAAAAATGTCAAGTTATAGTGCTGCAGAGATATCAACCTTAATTAGCATTAGCATTACTAGCCACGGCCCGACAGGTGTCGTAATACCAGTTTCGGCCATGGGAGGCGGTATGCGGGCAACATAACCACCAGCCAACCTGCAATACACGAATAACTCGCACGGATTGTGGGCGTACTTGAACCTGATGTCAATCAAGTGGAAAGTACAGCCCACTACTTCGTTTCAGTTCAGGGAAGAGAGCAGAAGAATGGCTGAAGCCATTGGCAAGAGACCATTACCACCACCACAACCACCCGCTGCAGGGAAAAAACCGCGCTCGGAGTCACAAATACAATCAGATAAAAAACGGAACAGAACTAGAGTTAACCTTGGGACTGCTTTCCATCGCTGGAGGCAACTTATGGACACGAAAGAAATGAAGTTCGACTCCGAAGTTGCAACATTTCTTTTGGATTGGTAAGTAAGATGCTGTTATTATGTCGCTAGAAGTTAGTTTTATATGTTTGTGTAGTTTTTTAGGTGAAGTTCTAACATAGAAATGTATCGAAGGCTGTCTGATAAAGGTGCAACTGTTAGCGATGGCTAACCGTAGCCTATCTGTTAGCGTTTCATAGTTAGCTTTAACTTACCCAGAGATACGATCCGTTTTTCACCTGTTTTCTAAGTTACCCGAGCCCGTCTCTACCAAGCTGATGCTAAAATGTAAAATTAGCTTAGAAGCTTGAAATGTCATTGATGATAATGAACCCCAAATGGACGCACGAAACGTAACGGAAAACACAAATAAAAAATTCCCCCCCATAAGAATCACCTAAGGGGGGATTTCCCCCCCATTTTCCAAAATGAAATTCAGGCCCTGGATCTGACCCCTGGGATAACCGTGTAACAGAGCGGGCAGTGGGTAGGTGTGGGCACTGAATCGTGGGCACATTCCCTACGCTTAACAATCGAGCGGCGCGTGCCGGCTTTATGAGGGTGAGCTCTGTGAGAGACACAGGGGAGATCGTGCTTGTGTGTAGGGGTGAGCACTGGGACGTGGGCACATTTTCTACACTCATAACACCATCGGCGTGTGCCGGATAACCAGACATTGTACTCTTTTGAGATTTCTCTGGGTCGCCGTGAGAAGGCGTTTGTGTGCAGGCGAGCGAGTTGTGTAACTGACTCGTTGGCTGCGGTGTACACTACTGCAGTAGCCTTTTCTAAGGGGACTGACAGAGCTGGGCGTTTTGATGGCGGTCCGGCCGCGGCGGGACTCGACCATCTTTTCCTTCCTGCGGCTGCTAGGAGGACTTTGCGGGCTCAGGCTGCAGCGCGATTTTGGGCCGAGGTCCCCAGAGGGGAGGCGGTCTGTGACGGCTGGATGAGCGACCTAGGGCGGCCGCCCTGTCGTCGCTGCGAAGACGGAGGCTGAGACAAGCGCTGTGTAGAGCTACGTGCAGGAGGCTGGGCTTGAGAGCGGCCTGCAGTTGAGCTCGACCGGCGGGGAAGAAAGAGATTCATGGCCTGCGATGTCTTCTGTACCTCCGAAAAGCGATCCACAATCCCGCTTACCGCTGGGCCGAAGAGGCCGGTGGGGGAGAGCGGGGCATTGAGGAACACGATCGCTCAGATTCACCCATGTCGGCGAGCGTCAGCCAAAGATGTCTCTCGGTGACGGTGAGCGAGGCCGATGGCCAGGGCCGCAGACTTGGTAGCGCGAAGGGAGAGGTCTGTCGCGCTGCGCAAATCCGTTAAGACAGTCTGGTCCGGGCCTTTCTCGTCCATTTCACGTAGGAGATCGGCCTGGAGGATCTGAAGAACTGCCATTGAATGCAGGGCGGAAGCAGCCTGTCCGGCGGCGGCGAAGGCACGGCCGACGAGTGCTGACGTGGTCCTGCAGGCCTTGGACGGGAGGACAGACTTTGAGCGCCATCTAGCGGATGGCGGGCAAAGGTGCGCTGCGACCGCCTCTTCCACTGGGTGAATCTGGTTCTATCCCTTCTCGGCGGCTCTGTCTACCTGAGAGAGAGTCAAGGAGACTGGAGAGCGGAGTCTTGCAGAGAAAGGAGCGTTTCAAGACTTTGAGAGCCCGGCGTGGAGCTCCGGCAGGATGGGTGCTGACCTAGAGGCAGGTCCTGCATTTTGATCCTTCCGATTTAATCTAGTTCCTTTAGCAGCCATAGTGAAATCAACTTATCAAGTTGTTAATAACAAACAAAAAAGTCGTGGGAGTGAGACTCATGGAGCTGCCGCTACACCAACGCACTCGCGGTCGCCATGAAGCGGCTTCGCTGAAGAGACGAAAATCAGGTTAGCAGCCCCCGAGCCCTTCCTTATATACGCTAAGCCACTCCCATTTTGGCGGGCTATGACGCGTGAGGGCGCGACGTCACGCCAGGCTAAGTGGTACAGTGGCGCGCTAGATAGCCTGCTCTAGGTCTGCTTGCTGCTGCACTGTTTGACAATCAATCAAAAATTAAGGATAATTTTTTGGCTTCATATCTCGAGAAAAGATGACTTTACCCATAGCGTAAGCAACTTACGCAATACGAGAGGACCTCTCGTAAGAGAACCCAATGTTTACTGTAGCCTGAGTGACTTAGATAGTGTAGTTAGTGATCAAAATGACATAGAAAGCTCACTCAATCCTCTTTGATCTTTTCTAATGTGATTAGGAACACCAATATAACATTCGATGGTGGCCTGAAAGAACAGCTCAGTCAGCAATTTGTATTTAAGATCCCAATAAATGAATGCCCAAGCATCAGCCCAAATGCATAATGGGATTGCTGGTATAGAGGCTTTGGATTTAGAGAGCCAGTTCTCCTCAATGACAAATCACCTTTGATTTCTTACAGTTGTGCAGTTAGAGGTACTTTAGAAAGATCAATTTTGATGTCAATGTTCTGCACCTCTGCTCTTGTTTGTGCTTATGGGAAGCATTGTTGGGTTTTGCACTTGTTTCTAATGCCGTTAATAGACCTAGAGCCTGGTTCAGTACTTATGGTAATAAGTGGACTGAACCCTGCCTGTGTGGGAGTGAAAGTGTGTGTATGGGTTCATATGTATGTTCTCCACTTGGAGAGCCAGTTTGCAGATCCTCTGCATAATTCAGCAGGAGGCTCTTCTTACACAAGCCCCTAGTAATAGGAAGATCCTGTTAAAAAAATCAGTCATAGCCACTGTGAAATATTGATGACCTAACTGCTTTTAAATGCAAACCTTCGCAACCATTTTCCGGGTATCAAACGTTCAGGCTCCCCATGTGGGCACACGGTCTTCTGTGATCATGAATGAATGAGTTGGTCATTGTATGTGGAACGGCAGGGACTGGGTTCAGAAAGCAATTAATAATAACCGACTTAGTGTTCACAGAAATCTTTTGAACCCTTGCTGAGAAAGCATTTTTAACTGTCTCCTAATTGATGTCTTGGCCTACTGCACATGCAACATAATCAACATGTGATGACTGTGAAGAAGAACATAGATCTGAAACTTGTTACAGTAGTTTTATACAGTCTATGGGTGTAGATGGTGTTAACTTGCTTGTTAACTGTCCTTTAAGAGTCTTTGTTAAGAGTCTAGAGGATGACAGTACCTGAAGTATCAGCATTAAGCCAACATTTTTCATTAACAATCTTCTCAGCTACTGTTGTAACCTCCGTTCCCTGATGGAGGGAATGAGACGTGGGCCTTGCCCACACTAATACGTTTTAGTTTTACAATTTTTCTATCCGTTTGGCCTTCTGTCCACACTGGGTTTTTATTTTTTAAAAACTAAACTTAATGAAAACACTCTGCAAAGTGGATAGATTTCAAAACGCTGTTTTCACATTGTAGACTGTAAAAATAAAGGTATTTGAAAACGATGACGCATGTTTAGTCATGTAACGTATATTGTACCGAATAGATATTCATGTGTTACCAGTATTGTGTCTGTTATGCGCTATTCACTTTCACACAGTTGCTAAAATGTTTTACTTTGCACACCTTCATACACAGTCCTGCAAAGATGACAGAAAATGTACTACATTTGCTGTCCTGCGGCATTTATAATATAATATAATATAATATAATATAATATAATATAATATAATATAATATAATATAATATAATATAATATAATATAATATAATATAATATAATATAATATAATATAATATAATATATTGATCCCGCTACAAAAAATTGCGTGATAACTTTCTTATGTCTTGTTCTGTCTGTATCATCTCAGTGAGCTTGTATGAGGGTTTCATGCGCAGTAAGGTGAATTTAGCGTTTTCCGACGTTTCAGTGCGGACGAGAAACTTTTGGAAAACACTATTGTGGACGGAGAGCGTTTTGAAACGAAAACACCGTTTTCAAAGGTATCCGGATTAATGCAGGGGTGTCGATTGACTGACACTGGGGGGCGTTTTTGGGTCTTCCAAGTGCGACTCCCAGTGTCAGTCAATCGCCACCATGTTGAAGTGACTGAAAGATATGGAAAGGAAATTCTGGTCTCTAGATATGGCTTGGGTCTTTCCTTCAGAGTAGGCTACATGCTTTGCCCTTAAGTCTGATCACACCAAAAAGTAATGGAACACATCTCCTCAACAAGCCGCATGATCTGAAGCATCATTCATATTCATTACACAAATGGTGTAGGGCAACTTATTTGCCTTATTTGCCATTTAAACGGATGAGTAATAAAAAAAAATCCACCCCCCTCACAGTTGTCATGAAGTGCAAAATTAGCTATAGACCAAAACCACTTTTTGTTTATGCAGTAAAGTTGGCCATTTTAACATGGGGGGTAAATGGGATTATATGGGGTATATCACTTTTGGAGCCTGTCTCTAGCGGCCAGTCGATGAATTGCAGTTCAAGTCACATACGTGTTGGATTCAAGAGAGAAACTGGAAGGTTGCCGCTTGTCTACACCGGACACGATAGTTATCAAACCGCTCCGCAACAGCTTGAGGCTGTCTTCACTGGACCGCGAACAAAACAACCGTTGCAAATCCATCCCTACATCTGAGTCGAATACTTTCCTACTGTATGGTATGCTAAAACAGTACGCCAAAGAGTATTATGTCCGAATACATAGTATTCGGAAATAGTAGGCAGAATGTCCCCGGATAACCTACTTCCGCTGAAATTCTGGTGCGCATTCAATGGATACTTTACTAACCCATGAGGCCACGGGAGAGAAATTATGAATGGAACTGAATCGACGCAACTGACAGTAACAGCGTGACAGTAACAGCATGACTGATGTAGTATTGCTGCGTTTGTGCCATGTCGTAATTACCGTAAATAAATCTCTGGATGCTTTTGATTCTCTCGCGGTACTTTGATGTCATACACTGATCGGTCTGCACAGCGCCACTTCAAGTCGAACACACCTTAAATCTGCAGTGGTCAGATGGTACAGCGTAGTACCAGTCTTGTAGTACAAGTCGTAGCTCTCAGAAGTTGTAATTACAAGTTCTACAAACATGTGAAGGTTTTTTACTGTTTAGAATCGTTACGGTAATAATGCATGCGTGAACCTTATGTCCGAACTTCATATTATATTAAGCAGGTTTTTTAGCGGTTGCAAAGTAAATTCAAATTCAAATGTAGTACCTGCGCAGACAGTACGCAATTTCGGAACGCAACATATTTGTTTTTCGTGTCAGAAGTAGCACGAGTGCTTGAAGTAGGCCTACGTCAGAAATATAACGGACATCAGTTTGTCTGGATTTTGTTGCGTTGCACCGTTGGCGTTAACACGGTGTAAGAAAAACATTTGACGTGCTCTGTTGTTCTTTTTGCCACAACATGACGTAACTTTCCACATGACGAATGATGAAAAAACACATAAAATCCGATATAAACTGATCCAAAAAGAATAATAATTGAACATCAACTTCAGTTGGATATGGCAAAAAAACTAAAAAAAATCTGCCTGTGAAACATTTGTTTTACATTTATTAATATATGTCTACAGATTTTTATCAGCAGATTCACTATACTAAACAAAATAATTCACAAATTATTAATG
>FLSR01001235.1:30827-41575 GCA_900092035.1 Leuciscus waleckii
GTGATCTTCATTGATATGAAGCAATGCTGGATATATAGGATAGTAACATGAAGTTAATGTTTTTAAAACGGTCAATTAAATATACAGTAAATCTTACTTATTTCCTGTAGCTTTTACATAATAAAGTCCTAACCTAGTTTCTATCTGATTATAATACAGTGTATTCACATTCATGAGCCCGTGGGTCAGTTCAACAAGATGTGAATGGTCATGTGTTACTGGGGCATTCCCTTATGCAGATGCCGCGTCACAATACAAATGAATAGCTTGTATTGTCATTGTCTCACTGATAAATAAAGTGTTGTATTGTGTGGAGGTGTAAATATTGCCTCTCATCCTTCCGAGGGCTGAAGTTCTGTCTGTAACTGTAGACTTAACAACAATGGTCTATTTAGCCTCATAGTTGACATCTGAGAAGGTCCAAGACCTCCATTGTTAAAGAAACAGAGGACGGGTGATCACCCAATACCAAAGGACTAGATAAAGAGCAAATGAAGGGTAAAACAATATTTTAGTCCTTTAACATACTACACAGCTCTCATGCAGTGTTAAACTGGAAATTATTTCAGCACTTGGCTACAGTCAGAGTAACAATGCTGCCTCATACACCCGACTTGCAAAACAAGGTAAGATGAACCTTTGCTTCTCAGGTTTGCATCCAGTGACTTTCAAATATCACAACAGAACAGCATCTATAGTTAAAAGAAGTGTGACAATTTTCTCTTTCCAGTTTATGAAATGTTTAAATCGATGATAAACCAAGTAGAAACAAATTACACTGAGCATTAACCTTCTGAAAAGAGTTGAGAATTCCTTATCTTGAAAGGTCATCATGGTTTTCTTGTCTTTCGTAATGGAAAATGTATCTTTATTTATCTGATAGGTTTTAGTTAAATTCTGTGCCAAATTCGAAATTAGTTTTTTTATTTTTTTATTTTTTATTTAGTGATTTAAAAAAAAAAAAAGTTTTTTTTTTTTAAAGCAGCAATAAAATTAAATTGAGTTTTTTTTTTTTTTTTAGTGATTTAAAAAAAAAAAAAGTTTTTTTTTTTTAAAGCAGCAATAAAATTAAATTGAAAATCAGCTGCAAACAATACATGTACAGTATAGAGAATCCTCTAGTGAGTTATGGATTTTAGGTAGCCTATAGTTTGAATAATTGTTTTAACTTTTCTTCCATTGTGGCACTTCATGATCCCAAAATTTAACTTTACATTCAAAATTCACAAGATCTCAGAACATGAGTAGCATGTTTTGGCATGAACTATCACGCTCGTTTGCAGATTGATGCTCTTTGCTCATCTGGAAAATCTTCCTCTGCTAAGGTTATTTTTTTATTTGTCTTGTGTGTTGCGTTGCTAGGCGACGGCTGGCGTTCAGGCCTTATCATTTATTTACAGTTGTTTTGTCATGGTTGAGGAAGCACTGGTCTGTCATTCCCACGCTAGCTGACCGTTCACATTTGCGGTCAAGTGCTATGTATGCATCTTCTTGCCCAGGCTTGTTGGCCCCTGTTTGCTGGACTATAAATCTTCATCCTTTTCATCTACTGTCATCCAGATGGCTTCACTGGACTTCAGAGTCTGTTACCTGTGTCAGACATTTAAGACTTAGTTAAATATGTTTTTTGTTTGTTTTTTTGGCAGTGTTAAGTCAAAGGTGATTGGTTAAGTATGAAAGAAGTCATTTATTTCACAGTTTTGTCCAAAGCAACAGCACACTTTAGAGAAATAGATCTCTTGTAGCAACAAGAGGTTAAAGGGGCTAAATGTAAGAAATGTCTTGCATTGATCACTTTTTGTTGCCAATGTGTCATTAGCTTGTAAAAAAACTAGACTTTCCCCGACATCCTAAAGATTGCCTATAAAAGCCTGTAAACTGACTTTTATTGTCTATAGGACTCAAGAGTCAGGAAGTTTTTGCCAGGAAAATCAAAAGCATGTGACATTTACGTATGCTCCCGAGAGCCTCACTTCCGTTCAACGGCACATGAAATGAATGCTTATAATAATAATTGATTACATTTATATAGCGCTTTTCATAGCACTCAGAGTTGTGTGAGTATTTTTGTTGTGTCTATATTTTTGTTTTTACAATGTTCAGGATAATGCCAAAGAGCAGTAATGTACTGTAATCTTAATGTGTCTGCAAAGAAAAGGGAATAATTCAAACTATAGTCTCACATGGCCAGATCTACATCATCTGTAGTCTCATATATACTTTATAATCAAACATTGCATTGTAATTTTTATTACCTCATCTGTTGACATGATGGCAGTGAATTGCAGAGCTGGTGCAAACATATCCACATTGCTAAGATCAGATACTTTCTTAAAGGGTTAGTTCACCCAAAAATGAAAATTCTGTCAGTAATTGCTCTCCCTCATGTTGTTCCAACCCCGTAAGACTTCCGTTCATCTTCAGAACACAACTTAATATATTTTTGATTAAATCTGAGAGGTGTCTCACTCCTTCATAGGCTGCTAGGTAATTGCATTGTAATTGCAAGTTAGTAAAGACCAAATACTACAAATTGCAAACTTTGTCTTCCATAACAAATTTACATTATTAGACAAATACAACTTAGCTGTATTTTGTACAAAATACTATTGTATACTATAATGTATTTTGAAAGTATACTTTCAATGCATTGTTACAATGATAATTTCCAGCACACAGTTAAAATATACCTAAAATATATTTTAATAAAGTGAAAATAAATACAATTTTAAAAAATAAACAGAATTTTCACTTCAAGTATATTTTTCTAAAATATATTTTTAAGTGTGTTAAAAGTTGTATTGTGAAAATAGGTAAAAGCATGATGCTAATATACTTTTAATCTATTTAAATATAGTAAAAAAAAAATGTTTTAGTATATTTACAATGTACTATTGAAAAAGGGAATATATTTCAAATACAATAAAGTATACTTTTTTTCACTAGGGTGTCTATATAAAAAAATTGGTAAACGGTTTCCTAATAAACACAATTAACCTTGGGGAAATGAACTGTTGTGATAAATGTGAAGAAAAACATGACTCATCTAAAAGCACAGCTCATGTATGTGTCTGGCATATATGATCTCTTTCACTATAGCGCAAACATCAATGAAAGTTTCCTCCATTCAACGGTTCTCCTCTTCATACAAACCCACACACATAGTGCAGTGAAGGTTGTGCCATTTGCCCGTCTTGAGGTGATCAGTTTTGTATAGCAGATCACCCATTGTAGTATTTAGATAATCAAAAAATGCAGTGTGTCCTGCTCTTTTCACCTCTATATAGCTACAATGATTATCATGAAAACGCACCCCAGGGAACGATCGACTCGGTAACCATGTGTTAATTACCCCTAGGTTCATTTTTCACTGGATTTGTCCTTTAAGATAGTACAATTTTGTTTGTATATTTGCAATGTATTGAAAAGGGGAATGTATTTCAAATACAATAAAGTATACTTTTTTTTCACTAGGGTCATTTTTGTTGTGTGTATATTTTGTTTTTTGGAGGAAAGCACACAGCACAGTTTTCACATATTCTTTCTAAACGTCGCTCTCAGCAGCGTGGATGCCGTCTAATGTTCGTGAACAGTTTATAGCTGCAAAGGTATTTCAGCTTCTGTTTTCTTCTAAGCGCAGGACAAAAAATAACTTTGCCGTGACTATATTGGAGCACTGAATCATGTTCAGTCTGTTGTACGTTACGTATGCGACCACAAGCAGAAGTTGCTGGGTGCAGTTTACCTAATGGATATAGGTGTAGCTAATGACAAGGGTTTCTGAATTCTACATATAGCCCCTTTAAGGAGTTAATTGTTTTGATCAGGGCACATTGGTGATTTCATGGTTCACCTCATTCAGGGTTCAAAATTACGTCTTTTTGGTAACCAGTCAGATGACCAGTCAGTCATAATCACTCTCAAGCCATTCCTAATACCCCTTACAATGGATGGTATTCAAAAGTGAATAGTACAAATATAATAGTGTTTCGAAGACGGACAATCACAGAATTTGTTAGGTTTGGAATTACATTATCGTTTGTGTATGTCAAATAAAACAATTACATTATAGCTTTGACGTCATTGTCATCTCTTAATCTTCAGCAGAAGAGAGAAATGAATCTCGCTGATTCTCTTGCAAGAAGTGAATCACAATTCCTATGTTCACTGTTTCAAGGCATGGATTGCCTGTTCGCTATGTCACACTTTCATGTGCACATGCTCCATGAAGGCAGGATTAAAGACTGAGTTGAGAGAGAAAGTTGATGATCAGTGGCATATGGCACCAACAAAGCCTGATTTGGTTGGTTTGGTTTTGTCAACTTGAAACTAATCCTGGTAGTTTGTTCAGCTAAGGAAAATATTTAGTTTCCGTTGACACAAAAGTGAGCGGCAAAACGGCTGTCAATAGAATAAAATAATTGTGATTAATCTTATGATTTCTGACCAGTCTTTAAAAAGCAGAAATAAAGTTAAATTATAGAAATTATAACTTTTACTATTTATTTATTCCATTTTTTACACATTCTTTCACTAAATGTATCTGGGCCCCCATCACCATCGTACTTTCATTATACCAACACAAATGCCGTAACACTGAAGATCTCCAGTGACATGAAATGCAAAGACTGCAAAACTGATAAGACAAAAAATGTATGTGTTTTTACTAATGAAAATGCTGATGAAGGCATGCTGTTAAAAATTTGCATTAATTTGCATGTGATCATGGTCATATCACATTGACATATCTCATAATAAGAAACAGTTGCCAATGCTTAATTTATGCATTTATCTATTATTCCTAGACCTGAAATGATCATTGTGTCCATGTCCAATAAGTGAAACATCTACAAGGTGTAGTGTTTTGGGCTTGTTCAAAGCAAGCTCACCACCAGGATAAAATGCATGAAAAATGCAGTGCTATAAGCTAAGCTCCTACCAGTCACCCCTACAGCAGAAGAGTTGTGGTAGATGAGAAAAGCATGTGGACTGTACGATGTCATGGAGATTAAATGGGCTGAATGCTGGTATCTGTCTTCCAGATTGTTATGTATGTGTCTCCCAGGCGCCTATCTCACCTGCAGTCTCTTATGTTGCAAAAGGAACAACTTTGTGACACCAATAGAAAACTCTTAAGTTCTTTCTGCACAAACTTCAAAAACACAAACCAGTGAGAACGCTGACTGCGTGCACATGCGTATTAAGTTCTAAATATAGTTAATATTTAATATTAGTAAAATAATAGGCTCATATCACACAGTGAATGCATGGACTCTCAAGACATGTTTTTATTTTGTTTATGAGTGACACTCGCATACACATCGTTAAAACAACAATTACAATACCATCCACTCTTAGAAGAAAAGGTTCTAAATAGAACCTTAAAGGGTTCTGCCAGGCACTTTGTATAACCTTTTAGGGGTTCCCATCATGGGATAATTTTATGGATTTAGTTTTAATTCATTATTTTTAATTCATTTTTCATTTTCATTCAATCTTATGGATCAAACAGCTCACAAACATACTTAATCACTTAGAAAGATTGTATTGTAAAGTTCTATGCAATAATTTAAGACCTTTCACCTTAGAGAACGTTTTGGACATAAATTGTTCTTTAATAAGAGTCAAGGACCTTATGGGTTCTATATAGAACCTTTTTTTTTTTTTCTAAGATAATAGGCTACATATTGAACACCCCACTAATCAAAATTTTAAGGCAACATGTACCCCATGGTGGTTCTGTCTGTCTGTCTGTGCTGGTTAGTTGTATTTAGCATGATTTTTCCCTACTTTCCATGGCTCTTTCGGAACAGGAATACTTTTTTAGGGCATACTTACAATGTATTTTAATTGAAAGTGTTTTATCATGTCTTGCCCATAAAGGCCTCTGATGATTGAAATGGATTTTTATTTAAATTTGTTATTACTATCACAATTTACATTTGGTGCGATTCCAATGCTGGGTTACAATTTTATTGTAAAGTAGAAATTAGACATTTGACATTTACATTAAATCAGAACAGTAAACAATTATTTAAGAAAGTGGTCCTTGGAATAAAGTTTCTTTCAAATCCTTAGAAAGACCAAAATACAAACATGTTTCTTGAGCATTTGTATCCGGCCCACAAAATGTTGTTTAGTTTATTGGCTCATTTTTGTTTTTTACAGTGTTACCTAGCACCCCAGCCAAGAGACTTTTACTGTCTCTCACAGCTTCAACGAGGGGCCCAGTCTGCTCTGCCCATTTAAGGCTTTGTTCAGTTGTCTTTCTTTTATTCTGTACAAAAGACCCTAAACATTTCAGCTTTTACTGTCATGAGAAAAGTGGGGACTATACTGTGAAGGTCACTTAAACAGATGATTAAGGCAGTCCAGTCTGGATGACGATTTTCTTACTTGGAGACTAGCCTATCAGAATTATCTACACTTGGATATACACATGTAACGATATCCATTGGGTTTGGACTGATTGTCTGCTTGGATGATGATAAAGCTACATGATAGTCTGACAATCTTTACATGTAAAATCTCATGGATAACAAACATGAACAGAAGTCTGGAAGATGTAAACCAGAGGTGCTGTCGTCGATAATCTCAAACAGCCAGATCACTGCTTTTAAAGTATGTATCCAGACTCCAATGTCTGATGCTTCATTTGCTTACTTTTCCTGAGGTTGTATTATTTATAAATAATTTATTGATATTTTCTTCTGTTTCTTCAATAATGCACCAAACTGGATATCAAAAGTATTTCGCTGTATGTAAATGTATATCATGTTACAGTTTGTAACATTTGTTTGTGCTCAGATTTAAAACAATGTTGAGAGAGACATAACTTCAATGAGACAAGAACTCAGTTAGTCTCCAAAGCAGTCAAAGTGTCAAGAAACTGCATTATATTCAAAAATGGTTCAGCACACTCAACATCTTTTGACTGTAGTACATCTTTTTTTCTGTGCATAATATGTCATTTATATTATTGAATTCAATATTTGTGGTTCTTCAGTTCTTTGCTGTCCTGTAGAATGTATTAACAAAAAGAGCTTCATTATAGTATATGAAGACTTCAGATGCAAAAGCCTCTAAGTGCCATCTGAAATTTTCTTCTAAAATTAGTATTTTTATCAAGCTCGTATATTTAAGTTCAGTAATTTCACTTTAATGACAATTAATAGGTAATTTTCATTGCCATTAAAGTGAAATAAGAGAACACAAACATACAAGCTTGATAAAAATGATCATTCTAGAAGGAAATTACAGATGGCACTTAGAGGCTTTTGCATCTGAAGTGTTCATATATATATATATATATATATAATTTATTTATTTTTTTTTACAAAAGCTATTCTGTCCTTTTTATTGTTTTCCTTTTATTAAGAACATTTTGTTGCACTTTATTTTAAAGGGACTATGTGTAGCTTTTTAGGTATTTTATTATCTAAAATCAATATTTTTATTCATAAATATGCCCTCTAGGGATGGGCATGATTAATCGACGATCGATAATTGATCGTTAAGAATTTCGTCGATCACGTTTATTTGTTATCGATTAAACTAATGCAGGTTGCGTTGCGTAGTGTGAGTCTTGAAGCAATGGAATTAATTTTAGCGCGGAGGTACCTGTGCATCCCGGCAACGTCAGTCCCCTCAGAGTGGGTGCGGCGGACTGTCACCAGGTTGCGGTCGCGTCTGATCCCAGATCAGTCAACATGCTTATCTTTCTCAACAGAAATCAGTAGACTGGTGCAGAAGTTCTATGGGAACTTCATGCGTTTTCTCAGATCGGATAGCTATCTGATTTATAAGAATTTATTATCTTTATATACATGGGACGGGTAGGTCCACGGAGGCTTCCTTGTAGTTCCGCCATCTTGAAAAACTATAATAGCAGAGAGGGACAAAAAGTACT
The DNA here is from genome assembly GCA_900092035.1 of Leuciscus waleckii. Lineage (NCBI taxonomy): Eukaryota > Metazoa > Chordata > Actinopteri > Cypriniformes > Leuciscidae > Leuciscus > Leuciscus waleckii. The sequence continues at coordinate 38,737 of FLSR01001235.1, forward strand.
AGGCCAAGGCGTTTCCACAACGCGTTTTCGTTCAGAACCAGCGTCACGTGACTGAAGCCAGCAGAAGCGGAGGCGCAGAGCAGTGAGAGGCGCTTGTCACTGCCGCGGCAAGTTTAAAAGGATGCACACTGCACGATTATTTATACACCGTTCATTCATACATATGCTGAGTCACAGGATAAGGAGTCCTTGTCATCGAAAAAGTCCAAAATCGACCGTAAAAGGAAACGTTACCGGAGATTACAAAAACAAGGGTTAATGTCGGGATAGCTAATGCAGGAGAAAGCTTTCAAAAGAGACCCTGAAGTTTCCTGCTTTCTTCTCGACAGGTAAGTCAATGTTACGGTCTTAATTACAAGCTTTTTTTTCATTGCTTGGTTGTGTACTTTATTATATAGACAGTCGAACATTTATAGTTAAAAGTTAAACAGGCTCTTTGATGAATAGCAGCTATTGAGTAAAGTAACGTTAGAGAAGGCTCTGATGATGATGATATCTAACAATGCACGTACTTCAAAAAATATAACGAGTAAAGGCGGCATTACTACTAATTACCATAGTTAATGTTTTTCACAGTCAGTAATTGATAACTGTAACATTCTTTTTTTCGTTGTTTCAAGTTTCAGTTTGTTTTAAATAACAAACCTGTTCACCCGATGAAAAACTCGAAGTGCTATTATAAGACATCCTGTCATAGCTTTTTGGTACATAACGGCAACCATAGATGCAACGCGCATTTGAAAAAGTGAGGCGCTGGAGAGCATTATTCGTTTGAATGCAAAATACAATTTCACCACTAGATGGGAGAAATTCCTACACACAGTCCCTTTAAATAGTTAAAAGTTACTATTATATTTAATGTTATTACCTTGACAAACTATAAATCATTAAAAAGATATAAGATTCAAGTTTCAGTATTTGACCACTATTTTATTCAGGAGTTATGTAATAAAAAATGAGTCGATACCTTTAATATGAATTATGAGCATCAGCGTTCACAAAACAACGTCCCTCAGGGCTTTTAGCTCAAAAATGTGCAGAGTTGGAGAAATATTGATAGATTCTCATAGGTTTATGTCAGATTTCTATAGAGAGGAATAATATTTATTGAATTTATACCCAAATGTGCCGATGTAATCATTATGAGCGCTGGGTACTCAATACTCAGTACGGTGTTTTCAATACACACTGGCAGCCTGAGGGCGCCCTTTGCACATTTAGTGCATATATGGAACACATGAAGAAGAGCCATGTCATGTGACATTCCAAGAACTCCCTGACATAAACAGAGATCGCTGCGGATAAAGATGTTTTGGAGACAATAAACATGATTGCAACGATATATGATTTATCTGTGTTCTTCGAGCCATGTCAGGTATTTTCATAATAATAGATTATATTTATAATGTAATGCTAATCGATATATAGACTTTATCATTGTGCAGAATACTATAAAATAATATATTTTCTGTCTGATTTTTTTTCCGAAGCCAAATCAGATCACAGAAGGTTATTTAAAACACTTGACTTGATTCATTCATTGCTATTGGAGAGGAAGAATTTCCTAAACTCGTTAAATCATCTAAATCGACAACATGTATGTTAGACCCTATACCGACTAAGCTATTGAAAGAGATGCTTCCAGAGGTCATATATCCTCTTTTTAATATCATTAATTCATCTTTGTCATTAAGATATGTACCGAAGAGACTGTAGATGGTTCTCACTCTGGAAAAATAGAGATATGTACCAGATATGTGTCATTAAGATATGTACCAAAAACTTTTAAGCTGGCTATGATTAAACCGCGTTTTAAATACACAACTTGATCCTACAGAATTAGTCAATTACAGGCCGATCTTGAATATACTTTTTCTGTCAAAGATACTAGAAAAGGCAGTATCCTCACAACTATGTTCCTTTTTAGAAAGAAATTATATCTGCGAGGATTTCCAGTCAGGATTTAAACCGTACATAGTACCATAGTGGAGACCATAGTACAATAGTAGAGAAAGCCTCATTAGAGTCACAAATGATTTGCTCTTATCATCCGATTGTGGCTGTATTTTGCTATTAGTGTTACTCGATCTTAGTGCTTAGTGCATTTGATACTATTGACCACAACATTCTTTTAAATAGATTCGAAAATTATGTTGGCATTAGTGGAATTGCATTAGCATGGTTTAAATCATACTTACCTGACCTAAGAAAGAGATGTCTTATCGATCACAAGTTCAGTATGGAGTACCACAAGGCTCAGTACTAGGACCGTTGCTGTTCACTCTGTACATGCTACCCTTGGGAGATATCATTAGGAAGCATGGCATTAGTTTTCACTGTTATGCTGATGATACTCAGCTCTATATTTCTTCATGCCCTGACGAAACTTACAAATTCACAAAATTAACGGAATGCATAGCTGATATAAAAAACTGGATGACTAGTAATTTTCTACTACTTAATTCTGAAGATTCTAATTATTGGACAAAAAACGCCCTCATGTAATAACCTAGAATACTGTCTAACACTTGATGGCTGCTCTGCCAAGTCTTCGTCGTCGGTTAGGAACCTGGGTGTGCTCTTTGATACCAATCTTTCATTTGAAAGTCACATTTCTAGTATCTGTAAAACCGCATTTTTCCATCTTAAAAATATATATAAATTACATAATATTCTCTCAATTACAAATGCGGAACAGTTAGTTCATGCGTTCATGACATCAAGGCTAGATTATTGTAATGCTCTTATGGGTGGTTTCCCTGCATGCTTAATAAACAAACTACAGCTGGTCCAAAACGCAGCAGCTCTAGTTCTTACCAGAACCAGGAAGTATGACCAT
>FLSR01001236.1:0-22156 GCA_900092035.1 Leuciscus waleckii
CGAAATAAACATGAATGAGCATCTGAAAGTGTGTACAACTTATCGAAATCCGTATCATGTCACATCACTCAATCAGTGATCAACCGTGGAAAGATGTCATTAAAACGGCTTGTAAACAATGTCATGTAACGTCACATTTACCTCAGAAAAAACATACTGAATCGAATCGGAACCGAATCGAATTGCAAGCTTGTGAATCAAAATCGAATCGAATTGTGAAATTTGTGTCAATACCCAGCCCTACGAATAATATACAATGCCAGGTTTATTACACAGGCTGATTAGGAAGCAAGCTAGAGACGAGGAGGAATGAACAAAAGGCTTATAGTGTTAATAAGCTGCAATGTGGGCCAGACCTCATGTTGGTACAGTCAAAAGCCTGTCTATGTGATACTGAACCTGGTGAGCGCAGTGTGTTCCGTCCCTGTTCAAAGATCCAGGGAGTCGAGCTCCAGAGGAAGAAGAGGCATGGCCTGGGGCGTGGCCCCCAGCAGAGAGAGCCCGTGCTGGACGTCCCATGGGCTCTGAGGAAGAAAAGCCAGGGAACCACAACAATACCATATTTTACCCTTTCCCTTCTTTTTTTTCATGGCTAGGGTACAAAGGCATGCTTTGGTGTCAAACATCTCTTAATTTATTTATTTAGAAAATTTGGGAGTAACGCAGCCTCTCTGGAGTTTTGGCCGAGTTTCTCAGGAGTTTTTGGCCGAGCACCACAAGGCTAAATTATCCACACTGCTGTTTTTTTCCCCCCAGCAGAGGTGGCTTTCATTAGCACTAAACGAAGGGCTTCATTACCAGTGTGTCCTCACTCAAACTGCCCCACCAAAAGGGCACGCCAGCAAATTTATAAACCTAAATTAACTCCACGATGAAGGTCAAGAGCAGCAGATCTGTACAGAGGTACTTCTAATGATCACATTGTATTGAAGACGTATGATTTCCTTCTGTGCGTGTTGGACTTCGGTGGGATGGCCTGGTTTTACACAAACACTTCGGCCTCTAAAGTCCAGCAGATAATGTGTTACTGATGGAACAAATCGATCACATCCCATAATGATGCCAGATAAATGACAAGGTAAGGAAACTAACTAGCGCACTTGTTTGGAGCCATTGTTCTTTTTTTGGAACACCTTGTATTGCTTCTTGGTTCCTATTGGAATGTGTTAGTTTTCCTAACAAAGTACCGTGAACTGAAAAACCTTTATAGCGGAGGGTCAGTGAGCGACAGACAGGGGAAACAAAGAGAGTGGAAAATCTGAGCATTCACAGATTGAATGTTGACAAAATAATTATATTTTCAGGAAACACATTTACACGTCTGATATTGCTGGTTACCAATAGTACCTAAAAGTTAAGGAAATAATCAAAAAATCCCAAATATTAACATATTATGGTAATACACAAAAATATTAGCACATATATATTTTTTTAAATACAATATAAAATGAAAGATCAAGTGTCACTGAAGATTCGGCTGAAAATTCAGCTTTGCCATTACTGGAATAAATTAGATTTTAAAATATATTACTACAGAAACCAGTTCATTTAAATTGTAATAATATTTCACAGCATTAATGTTTTTACTATATTTCTGATCAAATAAATTCAGCCTCGATGAGATTACAGTTTTTCTCAGTCGCTTTGGTGCATTTCTCACATCACTATTTACATTTGCACAACAGTTAGTTCAACCTCCACAACATTTAGTCATTTGTGCACATCATAGTAGCAGTTTCTCATTCCTCCCAACAAATTGCAAATGCTTTTGGACATGCATCAATTGCTTTCATACAACTCTCTGCTGTTTTATAACATTATCATTTGCTTATGTCATGTCAGTCAAAATGAACTATACTTGTGAATGCTGAATAGTCATTCCATATAAAACTAATAGTCCTCATTTCACTGCTTGAGTCATTACATACAAAAATGTTGAACTAGTTGTCAAAATCTGTCAAGCAAATTTTACAAATTTTTAAAAATCTTTTTTAATCGCCACTCGAGGAGATACTTTCCTCGCTGTTATTCTATTAAGTTTTGAAAAAAATCTATTTTAATTATATTAGTTGAATCATATAGAACATTACATTCAAGGGCCATTTTTACACTTTGTGTGTTTGTTTTAAGAACATTCTAGAACATCTCTGGTTATTTGAAAGAGGAAACATTGTATTTTTGAACAGAATGGCAGGTGAAGTCTCAAGAATCCTCAGACTAACAAACACACTCACAGTGTAGCAGGGCAGGTGTTGTCTGTGGCCCTGCTCCATAATGTATATGACATCGGGGAGGCTGGGCAGTCGTGTGTGTGTGTGTGTGTGAGCGGAGCGCAGGAACGGCTCACTGTCGGACACACATGTCAGGGCCGTCTCAACCTCGCCTCTCCACGGAGCAGTCCAACACACGCCTGACAAATCTGTACAAGCAGTCATCTGCTCACTCAGCTGCGCACACACACACACACACACACACACACGCACTTATACAAAAAAAACTGAAACGCTGCTTCACAGCGAGAAAAGTCACAGCGATCAATGGCAGACTGCAGAAGCCAACTTCTCTGTTACTCAATGTTTTATAATTTTGTGATGATTGAAGATGTTTTGTTTAATATACGGCAGACAATAGCGCATGTCATGAGCTCGATACCCAGGGAATGTATGAATTGATAAAATATGTACAGCCTACCTTATATATGCAATGTACTGTAACTTTCTTTGGATAAAAGAATCTGCCGAATGCATAATGTAATGTAAATAAATCTGTTGAAACGACCTCCACATTTTTCTAAATTATTTTTCTAAATTATCGATAGATAGATAGATAGATAGATAGATAGATAGATAGATAGACAGAACAACAGATAGATGTAGAGATAGATGTAGAGATAGACTGCAATAGACAGAACGATATATCAATAGATTAACAAAGACAGATACACAGTACGATAGACAGACAGAACAACAGACAGAACAATAGACAGACAGACAGACAGAACAATAGACAGACAGACAGACAGACAGACAGACAGAACAATAGACAGACAGACAGACAGACAGACAGAACAACAGACAGAACAATAGACAGACAGACAGACAGAACAATAGACAGACAGACAGACAGACAGACAGAACAACAGACAGAACAATAGACAGACAGACAGACAGAACAATAGACAGACAAAAAGACAGAAGACAGACAAACAGAACAATAGACAGACAGACAGACAGACCGACAGAACAATAGACAGACAGACAGAGAGACAGAACAATAGACAGACAGACAGAACAATAGATAGACAGACAAAACAATAGACAGACAGACAGAACAACAGACAGACAGAACAATAGACAGACAGACAGAACGATAGAGACAGACAGAACAATAGACAGACAGAATGATAAACAGACAGACAGACAGACAGAACAATAGACAGACAGAACAATAGACAGACTGAACGATAAACAGACAGACAGAACAATAGACAGACAGAACAATAGACAGACTGAACGATAAACAGACAGACAGACAGACAGACAGAACAATAGACAGACAGAACAATAGACAGACTGAACGATAAACAGACAGACAGAACAATAGACAGACAGAACAATAGACAGACTGAACGATAAACAGACAGACAGAACAATAGACAGACAGAACAATAGACAGACTGAACGATAAACAGACAGACAGAACAATAGACAGACAGAACAATAGACAGACTGAACGATAAACAGACAGACAGAACAATAGACAGACAGAACAATAGACAGACTGAACGATAAACAGACAGACAGAACAATAGACAGACAGAACAATAGACAGACTGAACGATAAACAGACAGACAGAACAATAGACAGACAGAACAATAGACAGACTGAACGATAAACAGACAGACAGAACAATAGACAGACAGAACAATAGACAGACTGAACGATAAACAGACAGACAGAACAATAGACAGACAGAACAATAGACAGACTGAACGATAAACAGACAGACAGAGATAGACAGACAGACAGACAGACAGACAGATGTAGATCTGCAGAGAGAGAGAGAGAGCGAGTGCTGATGGTCTCCAGGGGCAGGATTATGTGTCTGTATGCCCCAGGCTGAGCTGTTCTGAGGGGGGATAGACCTCAGTCCTGCTCCCCGGCTGGATTACCTCTCCAACACTCCACTGAATCTGCATCCAAGTCCTCTGCACCAATTACTCTGAGACACATGTGGAAAAACATCAGTTTATTTGATGAACTCAGCCGATGAGCTCCTCGTTATTGATAAATATAAGGGCTACAGTATTAAAAATGGCAGTTATAAACATGCTATGTATTTATACATTCAATTTCCCCCCTTGCTCTCACCTCAGCAGTTCAACCGGACAAATTCCAACATCTCAGAGCAAGGATTCTTCTCCCCCCGATCTTAAACTCAGTCCCTGGCGCCGCATTGCTTGACGAGCAGCATGAAGTGTGGCATACATGTATATTTGTCCCCGTGTCACTGATGGACCACGGCTAGATATTACTCAACTGTGCAGGTGAGTTAGCGCAGATATTGTTAAAATTCTAAAGGTCAGTCCCAGAGCTGCTTGTTGCTGCTCACGGTTCCACTCGAGTGAAGACGGAGTAGGAAGCATCAGCTCGTGTGATTTGCAAGTCTGCCGAGCTGCAAAGATACTGTTTTTACATCTGTGCATTTGAACCTCAATTTCATATTTAAAGTCGTGCAGATATTACTCTCCAAACGATCTACAAGAATATATGGCTTTTTAAATTTGCCATTTAATTGACATTACTGCAAGAAAGCCAGCAAGAAAACACACATTTGACTTTCTATTCACATCAGTCAGGTTTAAAACCCAGTGAGCTGCCTTGATGTCAACTGTCTACATAGGCAGCGCACTTCTAAGGGAGCATCCAAACTAACGCTTTACATAAGCAGCAACTCCAGAGAAGGGTTATTAACTCAAATTAAAAATCATAACATTTTTGTAACTTGAAATAAAATAAATGTTAACTGAAATAAAATAAAATATTACAAAAACTCCTCATACTGGTTTAGTTTTACTTGTAACTAAAACTAAAAATGGATAAGAATTATACAGACATCATTTTTTATTTGTATTTTTATAAAAAAAAAAACTAAAAAAAAAAAACTATAATATCTTGATGATACAAAAACTCATCATTTTTTATTTGTATTTTTATAAAAAAAAAAACTAAAAAAAAAAAACTATAATATCTTGATGATACAAAAATAACCAGAATCTGATGTTTGCATATTGCTAAACTAACAATGCAATAATCTAATACATAAAAATGCAAATATACACAAATATAGGAAAAAATGGTCAATTCCAATACTATTCTTGTTATCTTTCAGTATTGAATGAAATATAATTAGATTTATGATCAAAATTTCAATTCAACCACCATCTTGAAAGATTTTTTCTGAGCTTAGAGCCCATTTCAAAGCATTTTGGGATAGCTTTCTTAATTGTAATTCTGCATTTGAGTTTAAGCAAATCTTGTCTTATCAAGTCAGGTCAACTTTATTAATATAGCGCTTTATACAACTGAGCTTTACAGTGATAAATCAGTGATGCATACAGAATTCAATTCTGCTGTAAAGCAGCTCTAAAAAGACAATAGTGTCATTGTTCAGCCAAAGTCGGCGTAATGTTATCTTAGGTGTCCTGACTTTTGGAACACCTATGATCCCTTAAAATACTTAGGTAGGCAGCTCACTAGGATTTGCAACAAAGCTATTATGTTTCAGGGAATACACCGATATAAAAATATACATATCACACATACTTCCTGCCAGCTTATGATGTGGACTCACAACAGCAACGCAGTTAACTCGGTAACACGCATTTAATTGGCCCTGTCTGAGAATGGAAACGTGTTTTACAGTATTGAATCTTGAAATAGAATAAATACACTTGGCACGCTCATTATTACTAATCCTGAGAGGCTAGCGAGTGAGTGTGTGTGTGTGTGTGTGTGTGTGTGTGTGTGTTTGTGTGTGTGGTGGGATGCAGACAGTTGGCAAGCGTGTGCTGCAGCTCCTTAACAAGCCTGACACACTCGTACACACATACACACACACACTACGCTCTAACCCCTCACACTATGGGGTCAGTGACCTGCATATATTAGGCACACTATCGAATGCAAATGAGCCGGCTTGGCTTGTCCTCTCCCCTTCCTCTCTACTCAACAACTCCAAACACAATCATGCTCTTAAACAACTCTCACTTTTCCCATTCTGGGTTTAAGTTGAAGTTCAGTGTCACATCATGCCTACAGGCCTCTTTTAGCCATTTATGTGTGTGATATACATTATTACATACACTCTGTGTTCACTATATCATAACATGGCATGAAATGCACTGAAGAAAAGTTGGCTTTTCACTTGTAAAGTGAACTCCAATAATCTTTTTCTTTATTTCCAACTTCAAAAACTAGTTTTTTACAGTGTGCACAGTATCATTAGTGATGTTTGCTAAGCAGCTCTGTTACTGGCTCAAACGTCTGGTTAGGGATTTAAACAAAGCCATTACCCGCACACCTGTGTGTCCCGACCAGGTGCAGTAGGCCAACGACCAGCAATCTGTCTGAAAGCAAGAAAAGCTGTAATGTGGCACAATAACAGCCAATTGGAACATATTTTTTGTTTAACATACAGTTGCGTGGAGTGAGATCCCACACCAATCGACCACTCACAACACTCCTGAGACTGCATAGCAACGCCCTGGCAACCACACCCAACACCCTAGTTTTGCACGGACAAACACCACTCACATTTTCTTTAGAACATGTAAAAATATTGTATCATATCTTATTATAAAATTATACAAAATTGACCATAGAACAGAAAAATCTTCACAGTTTCTTAAACGGTTCTTCTAAATAGAAATATGACTGAATGGAGATGAAACTGAGACTAGAAAGATAGACAGAACGATAGAAAGAATGATATATAGAACGATATATAGAACGATAGACGGCCTGATAGCCTGATAGATAGATAGATAGATAGATGATAGATAGATAACATGATAGATAACATGACACTCATAACACTCATACTAGTCATTATCATCTCATCCAGCTTTAAAGGGGTCCTATTATGCCTTTCCACTTTTTCAACTTTAGTTAGTGTTTAATGTTGCTGTTTGAGCATAAACAAGATCTGCAAGGTAACAAAGCTCAAAGTCCACTCCAAGGGGAGATATTTTATTTAACAGAATCCACTTTTCAAGAACTAAACGAACGGCTCGCTTGGACAACAACAGACTTTTCCCGGATCTTATGAAGTCATAATGTTCCTCATTTAAATAATCCCCGCACACGGAATACACCAAAAACTTGGCGAGGCCTGGTTGAGCTGAAGATGAAGAGTGTCGTCGCTGTTTTTTCCACCCCGGAAAAAGTTTGTCCTAATGCTGACGAACTTAGAGAGGTTAGAATGTATTTTTAACACTGTTCCTGAACATTATGACCTCAACGTTTGTCTGTGCTCTGCACAATTCACAGAGAACAGCTTCCAGAAGAGAGTTAAATGCAGGCTATACACACAAAAGCTTCTCCTGAAAGACGGAGCCATTCCAATTTTGTTGGGACAATCTGTTGTTTATGGATCACAACTTGTAAGCATGTATTATTATTTGTAATTGTGTTTTCTATTAACAGTTCCAATTATAAGCTTTATGTAGTTGCTAAGATAGCTATGATGTAAACGAACGGCAAAGCTTTGACTCCGCTAGCCTGCTAACTAACATTACAGTATTGATGTAGTGTTTACTGGAGCTTTTGTAAGCTCTTGCTTTTGTAAGACGGTTCACCGCCCCTTAGAAAAATTATCCATGATTTTGTGATGATTATTGTTTGTATTACCATAGTTCTCCGACAAATATGATTAAATGGTGGATAACATCGTATGTATAAGAAAATTACACAAAAAAAACTGTGCTTGCAAAGTCCGTGCTTGAAATCCGTTCTGCACAATCCTCTTGTTCGTTAACATGGTCAGGGTCTGAATCGGGCTTGAAATGGTTTGAAATTGACGCCATCGTTAATATTTACATCTGAGTAGAGCTTGCGGTTATGAAGGGGTGTGACTTTTCCCGAACAAGCTCTGCCAATCACAGCACATTTCGTCTTTCGGAAGGAGGGGCTTAATCGAAAATGACGCATTCAGCCAGACTGGGGAGAGAGGAGCTGTAATGATGTAAAATATGTGAAACATAATGTGGTTTTTGAACAATCAAGCATGAAAACATATTCTATACACCCCAAAACCAAAATCAAGACTTCATAAAAGGACATAATAGAACCCCTTTAAATGAGTCTAGTGACGGGTGACAACTGAATGAAGCACATTTTTTCCCATCATCATTATATAAACTTGCCACAAACAGTTTCGCATAAATATGCAAGTATAGACTAGTTAGCTTAATGTATGATTGGTTAACCCATCAAGGCCCAGATTTGTTTAAAAGATGTCTATTTGCTTCAGTGTTTGTTGTTTCGACATACTGTGCAGTTCTAATGCAATATTAAGCGGTGAAGTTGCCAGGTGCGTGCGTTATCCAGCAAGAAGTCAAAAGCCCGTCCTAAAGTTATCTCCTTGTACGGCAGTCGTGTACACACCAAAAAATATTCACGGATGGCAAACGAGGGGCTTAAGTGGGTTCCAGCTGTCTGTGTTTGTCAAAGAGACGGACATTCTAATGGAGAGTCGATTTGTTTTGCATTGCGATCTCGAGCTTCCATAAAACCATGACCAATTAACACAATAACATGTCCAGAGTCTTCAGTAAATGAACACAGCCGCGTGTTTATATGAACACACCCACGCACGAGCACACACACACACCCTCAAACCGCTCGCTGGCACAATATGTGGGCTCTCTGAATGTTGGCAGCGTGTTAGTCTTGCAGCGGAGTGGATAAGATGTGCTGTCAGGTCTTGTCTGCAGGCAGTGTGTGTTATTCACTGCCACAGAGACTAAATAGGAGTTTAATTCTGTTAACAGCCAGTTCACCGCGAACTCTGCGGGGCCCGGGCCCCCGGTCCACCAGGCGGTAGAAGCCCGTGGAGGAGCAATAACTGCTGGGAGCCAAATAAAAAATCGATGGAGAGCTTCGCGGCTACGGGTGGAGTTTAACGGCGATTTCTGCTTTACTCTCTCCAGACCTGAGCTGGGGGAAAGCGCCATTGATTTTCCCTCTCTCTGCATCTTAGCCTTGTTCTCTTTCAATAAATATCAGCCGTAGAAATGTGTGTATGAGGGCGAAACGTGTCGACTACACTTCAGGACTTACGCTTGCGTCTTGCGGTAGGACTGTCGGTCAGCGGAGTTTGGAAGTCGGATTTCGTACCTCTCAGACGCTAGTTCAGAGGATTCCTCGTTCTCGCAACTGCACCCGCCGCTTGAGCTATTCTCTGTGCATTCGCTGACAATGGACATGTGCCCATGTTTTATTCAGCTCCCTTTAGATCAATAATGCACTGTGAAGAAGAGTCCTGGAGAGAGAGAGAGAGAGAGAGAGAGAGAGAGGTATAACAGTCAGAACATCATTGCACACAAACTCACAGACTGAACGAATAAAGACTGAAATCTTCTTTCTACACCATCAGCTTCATTTAGCTTCAGTTGTGTCTCCCTCTTCAGGGCACAGGTCACAATGAATCCCAATGAATCTAATCTTCAACCTTCTGCATGTTCTCTTTTCTAATTGCTCATTTCACAGCAACTTTTTTGATACTTTTGCAAGTACAGATAGTGTGCGGGAACAGAAAATGTAAAAAGTAAAAAAATTATTCAAAATATTAGTACACCGAAAGGAAATGTGTTGCATGAGACACATTGTACACAAACATCTGACCTCAGAATGCAGCGATTGACCAATCAGAATCAATATTCCAGAGACACACGGAATTATTTACAATTCTAAACAGTTTGTCTGTATGTGCTAATTGGAGACATTTAATTCCATATGAAAAGCCCTAAAGCAGCTCGTATCTGTGACTCGGGTCCCCAGTGTCACACGCAAGAGTGACAAAGCTTCCATCTGTCAGCGAGGACCAGAGGTCTCAGTAAAGGCCAGACCTGCACTGAGGGCCGATCCAGCCAACAGCAGGGGCCCGGGGACATAAGACGCTCTAAAGACACAGCAGTCAGCACAGACAGTCTGTCACACACACACTGCTGATATCCTGATCTATTATCATCAAAGACAAGCCTTTAAAATGAGCCATTCTGATATTTTTAATGTTTTATTTTACGGTCAAATGAATGCACTGTAGAGTTGAACATGGATGCAATATGCCACTTACTTAATTTTTTTTATATTATGGGATTTAGTAAGATGGTGTTTAATACTTTTGTATACTGATAATAATGAGACGCATGCACAAAGATATACACTGTATAAAAGCTATTTTAATGTATACACTGCCTTGGGTATATCTTTGCAGGTCCTGCCCTTTTTAATGTACAAATTGATGTACACTACAGAGTATTTTCCATTTAATGTGAGTGAGTCTCCAAAGACCATTTAAAGACAGTAAATGAAATATAAAATATTCCATTTACAGGCACATGATGTTGTATTGTTGATTGCTTCCTAAGGGCAAATGTGCATCTAAATTGTGTTTTTGAGCACTGCGCTGAAATTTTTATTTTCTCACCATCGGCCATCATCAGTATGTTCAAACTCACATGGATCCTTCTGTGTGGACGGCTCTTGTCCTCTCCATGTTGAGTGTGGTGGTCAATGACCCAAAGTGTCCACTGTTGATGCATTTTGATGCTCTTCTCAGGATGCAATTTATAAAAACACAGCTGTCACTGTAACAAATCACAAAATTAATTTTGCAACAGCTGCATAAGTATACTAACTGGCTTCATTCGATGCTCAGTTGATTCTCTCAATCTAAGGTGTAGAAATGAAGACGGACAGGCCGAGACGAGACAGCTCTCTGCTCTGTGGGGAGAGTGATAAAAGAGAAGACAACTGACCTCGTTTCAACCTGGTATTAACATCCGTCTCAGGTGATCCGGTCACAGAGACGCATGCGACCACTTCACTTTGTAGTGTAAATGCTAATGCACTCTGACAATCAATCAACCTGTCAATCAACAGTTGCTCTAAAACACGGGTTTCAAATGTGCCGGTTATAGAAAACATACAAATACATTTCAAGACTTGATAATGTATACGTTAAGTGATAAGTTAAGAACTCACAAGTAGGGAAACTTTTAAGGGGAACTCGCGAAATGATGTTCGACAATTAAAGCAAGGTTTCTGAAATTAACAAACAATATAAATGAAATCAATAAAAGTTCTCTCAAATATCTGCATTGTATTAAAGCATGTAAATAAACAGCAGACTGAATATTATCGTTATAAATCAGGGTTTCCCAAACAGGGATTCATCAGGGAACTGCAGAGTGTTTGATGAAAAGCTAATAATTAATAAACGTTCAAAATAAACTTATAGTTATTCAAACCCCTCCATGATTACACTGTTTATTGGTGCAACAGGGCCTGAGAAAGTGTGTGTGTGTGCAGACTAAAACAATGAGAGAAAGAGCGAGAACTGAGCAGAGAACTTTGGTCTCTGAATACACTTCCTGGAACCGTGTACTGGACTATCCATGCATGGAGAAATGCAACTGACAATGAATAGAAAACAGTGGCCTTCTTCCCGGTTTTAATTAGTATGTGTGTGTGTGATTGTATTTTATTTGCAGATGAGGGGTGAGGTGCTGGCAGCGTCGCTCCTGTGACCCACCTTACTGCACACACACGCTCGCTCGCTCTCAGATGCCGCTCTGACACTCACAGATCAGCGTAATGAGCTATAGTCACCACAAAAGGTCAGAGGTCAAAGCTATTATACCGCATCTCCCCATTAAAACACGGCAACGTGGCCCGGGCAGCCGTCCTCACCCCTGTCTCTACAACCACAATTAAGAGCAGCAACCACTGACCTGAAACACAGCAATTAATATAAAGAAATACAGTTAATTTAATAGCTGCAGCACAAACACAAAGTAAAGATGCATTCTTTAAAAGTGCACCAAACTGATGCAAACATACATCAAATCTGTGATGTCTAAAGATTTACATTGGATTATATCCCTGATGTGATCAAACCTCTAATAGTCAAAAATGTTGTGCTCCAATGAATGACTCCTCATGTGTCTTGCTGTGATCATATGCACCATTTTCACATAAAACAGGTGACAAAATCCCACAGATGTACATCGAAGGAGAAACCAGTCATATCTGTTCATTCTAATTAATATTTAAATTGAACCATGCATGCACTCTAAATTTCAATGCACACTGCAAAAAATGATTCTTACTCAGTGTTTCTGTCTTGTTTTCCAGTACAAATATCTAAACATTCTTAAATCAAGATATATTTACTTGAGAAGCAAAATGACAGATATTAGGTCTCTAATGAGAAGTAGTGAGTTCATGCTTAAAACCAGAAAAATATCTGTCAGTAGGATAAGAAAATCAATAATCTTGTTTTCCCTTTGAATTAGCCTACTAAGTAAATTTTATGCACAAACACACTTAAAACAAGACTATCTTAAGTCATTTTGCTTTCCAAGTAAATGTCTTTTGATTTAATTATTTTTTTTATTTTTTTGATATTATTAATAGAAAACAATACAAAAATACCAAGTAAGAAAAACACTGTGTGTTTGTATTGCCATTGAGGGAGGAATGTTCATAGATGTTTAACTCGCACGGCTCGTGCGCGCGCACAGCGACACGCGATTAACTCCAATTAATCTGACAACGGATCGCTCGTGGAGCCTCAGTGAGAGAATCGGCCTAATTGTACGTTATACAGTAAGATATAACAAACACATTCGATTATGGCTGACCTGTTTCCAATGCACATGGGCGGGGAGTTAATTGATATTGGTACGCCTAAAATAGGAGGGTAAGCCCGTACAGAGATCCTCCTCATTACCACAGCACATGACACGCGTCCTTGATGAATCTCAGGATGTGTTTTCATAAAGGGCAGGATGCTTTTGAGTAATTCTGTCGCGCGGTCCTCATATTAATACAATAGCCATGAAGGTCTTTGTCGAGGTGTTTCTTCGAGTGTCAAGGGGCCAGAGATGATGACAAACGGTCGGAGATTTAATCAAACGCGCCGTTGGCTGAATGAACATGAAGGGAGACAGCGGAAGATAAATGCACTTTACGCAAGGGCAGAGTCGCTATTAACTGTAGTCTCGACTCTCGGGTCTGTGTGTCTGTGTGCTGATGGAGCACAGCGTCCTCTGATGGGCAACGCCATACAGTAGCATATATTATCATATTGCAGAAACACAGCGTGAAACGCAAGATTTAAGTCCCCATGAAATCAAAATTGAAGTTTTTTGCCTTTTAGTATGAATAGGTTAGTCTAACTGTTATCTATAAGCTAGTTTGCTCCAAAACAGTGACAAAATGTGCATTTAGAAGATATAAGCGTTCAGAATGTACAGTCTCTCACTTCCGCCAATATGATCAATGATTTTGATGACATCATGCTGCACTTCAGCTTCTCATCAGATTTTCTGTCCAATCAAATGCGCTCTAGAATCTGATGAAGCCCCGCCCCCTATTATAAACGCGCTGAAGATGCAGCTGAAATCAGTCACTTGTTCACACATTTACTATTTTTTTCAACATGGTGAATGTTATGCACTATATAGGGCAGTGGTTCTCAAACCTTTTTGGTCACGCGCCCCTTTAAACCTTTAAAAAAAATCTGGAGCCCCCCAATATATATATATATATAAAAACGGAAAGATTTTTTACATTGCAAAACATGCAATGAAAAACAGGAATAGTTTCTCTTTGTAATGTCATTGAATCAGAACAGTAAGAGAGAATAATAGACCAGAACTTAAACTTTTAATTTAAATGAACAAAAACATTTAAATAGTTAAGTGATGCTTTGGATGAACACTATATAAAAGCACCATATATAACAGCTTTGGAGAGTGCCTCACGAGCTCAGCTTCTTGTTGGTCTTCTCACCGGAGTGGCGCGTTCACAATAGCAGCTTGTGATTCGGTCCGCTGAAGAGGTGCTTTTCTATGCCGATCAACTTCTATGTTGGGCTTGTTCCAACGGTCTGAAGAAGAACGATTCAGTGTAATTGCCGCTCGTTGCCACTTTATAAAGGCAGAGCGGTAACCGCTATTCACTCACTTGAACGCCGTAGTAATGTAACGTCTGTCTTTTTTCTGCTGATCTCCCGCCCCACACTTTGAGAACCACTGATAAAGGGGATAGGGAATGATTCAGACAGTGTAAATATGTCTGGATTAAGTCTGGTTTCACGCGAACAGCCGCAGCTCCGGTCCACAATAGAACAGAGCGGACATATAGCGAGTCGACGCAGACCACAAAACGTAACGGACTCATTAAATTCTGCACAGAATTCTCTATTTGAAAGCGATATGGAGGAGATCAGGAGGAGAAACGGTTAGAGATTTGGAGGAAACTGCGGCTTTACTGAGCTCAACAGCTCTGGCCAAGCTCAAGCTGTGATAACGAAACACTATTGGCTATTTTAAAAAAGGGGGAGGAGCTGTTCGATATGTCCCACCCTGTCTTCCTGTTTAAGTGGAAATTACGTCAACACATTGAATAATGCTGCGCGTTTCTAGGCACTTCAGTGGGGTTTTAGCTATTTACTGAACCGTTTATGCATTTGATCATATTACTGTTGCTGCTGGCTTATAAAAGCAACTAGAAGAAAATGTGAGTGGTGCTATTTTGGAGCTTTCCCAAGGTACGTCTTAATTCGCATACTTGTAATTATATGCCATTTTTAGCATAAATAGTGCGAGTTCAAAAAAAAGAAAAAGTGCACTTCAAATAAGCTGCAACCGAAATTGCATACTGTATATAGCAGTTATTACATTTGATTTAATATTTTGACGAACCTTATATAATTCATACTAGTAGACAGAATACATAGTGCATAGTGTATACTAAGTATACTCCTGTATTTGCTATGGTGTTCTGAGTGTTGCTAGTGTTGAAATGTTGCTAAAGGTGCTGTGAGATGTTGCTCAGATGTTGCTTTCTGCCTTAAGTCAAAATTAATTATTCAATAAATGTCAAATTAAAAATTAATATAAAAGCAGTCCACCTCCAAAAAAAAAAACATCCACCCTCAAATCTTGATGCTATTGTTTGCCTTGGATCTTGTGGGAGCCATTTTCAATGTAAGTCTATGAAAATCTTTAGCCCATTTAAAAAAAGAAGAAAATTTGGGTCTGTTTCTCATCCGGCTTGAGAATACTTAAAATAGTCTTTTTAAAATGCTTTATGTAACTTGTTTCTTCTTTTCAAGTCTTGACAGCCTCTGGTCCTGCATCCGCTTGGACACTTTGTATATAAAACAAAACAGCTCATCAATAACACATATATCCCTTTAACCTTTTAACATAATTCATTTAAATGTACATTCGTGTGCGTGATTATTTGCCAGGGTTTGTAAGAGCTATATACGTGCGTGGGTTCTCTGCCATGTGTGTGTCTGTCTACTGTATATGTCAGAGAGTTCACTGACACAAAGGATCGATGGCTGGAGGAGATCTGCAGCCAATTATTTTCAGCTTAATGGTCCCTCAGGTATCAGCAAGAGGAACAACAAAACGACTGCAGGAGAGACCGAGTCCTGACAACCCCGGCGCTCTGTCACCAGTGAAACACTGCTCTGCCAACAATTCCCAGGAGCGTCTGAGGGGAGGGGGGCGACCTGATTGGCTGGCTGGCCTGAGGGGGAAACTGCCATATGAGAGATGATGCTTCGGAGCTTTCGAATATTGAGAGGTTTTAGAGAGTTTTTGGAGTTTCTGTGAAATTGTTGTCACAATGTGGAGCGACTTATAAGAACAGAATATATTGAGCATTGCTGTGAGAGCTGCACTTGAGGCACGTTTAGTATCTTGCTGAAACAAATAAATGCAATGCATTACAGAGTTTTTTCTGTAGTATATATGTGTGTGTTGTGTGTGTGTGTGTGTGTGTGTGTGAAAGATTCTCTTCAAACTGTTGCTCCATCATGACAGACCTGAGAGAACATGGATGGAGAACGAATGAATAGATAGTCATGCAACTGAAGCTATTAGTGGGAGTTAATCTTCAAATACGGCACAAAAGCACCTGAGGCACATATGCTGTACCACGAAAAGGTGCATTTACAGGTATACTGAGGTGTAAAAAATGCCTTTACACAGAAATCATATTGCAGAAGTAATGTTATTGAAGTAATGCTTTAAATACAAAAATATGATAATAAAAAAAAAAAAACATGCAATTATAAAATATAGTTGCATTACATGTCAGAACTAACGCTTCTTAGACGAGCAGTGATGTGGGTCAAAGCGGTGTATTTTACTTCTATATTATGTCTTGACATTGTATTTGGAGCAGGCACAAAGCCACCTCAGATCAGCCTTAATCTGTCTCTGTAAAGACGCCTTAAGTTGCCTGTGTTGTTTTTGTGAAATAACCAGCGGGCATCAGGTAAACGCAGCCACTGTGCGATGGTTTTAGGTCTGTGTGCTGCTGGGTGGTGCAGCTCGGTGAAGAATAAATGTGGAGGATTGTGTTGGAGATGATGTGAAAGCTTTGTGTGCTTTAGTTTGCAGTCAGCAGTGAAGCTATAGCTTTCTTCTGCCTCTCTCTCGGGAGGCATTTCAACAATAAAGCATCACACGGCGGAATACTTACAGCACAATATCCATTCATGCTTCCAGATCAGCCTCAAATGAAATGTTTCGAATCCTTGAGGTTTAATTCTTCTGGGAATGGGCAGAGAATGGGGTGAAAGCATGGAAAGTGAACGAGAGGAGAGAGAGAGAGGGGAGACTAGTGTCGTCTTCCTCCTCAGACACCACAGCAGCGGGACCTGCGGCTCTTTAAAGCGTTCCCAGAAGGCAATCTGATATGCATTGAACTCTGGGGTGCCTCTGGCTACACTTTCTCAGCAGCTTAGACATCATAAAGTATTTAGGTGCACTTAACACACACAGGTAAGTAACCAAACATTCAGAGCTCAACTTAGAGGAGGATGAAACATTGAAGGTTCAAGCCCTGTCATGCTCTCCTTTGATACGCTGGTTCGTTTCGAAGGAGAAACAAAACGAAACAGAAATGTGGCGACCGTTTTAACCTGTAAAGAGTAATGTTTAGAGAATTCTATTTGCAATACGTTGCTTCAACGTTCTCTATGAGATGTTAGGAAGACATTCAGGAGATGGTTGCGAATTATCTCTTATCAAGATGTTTATCAGATGTTTGTACACAAGTATAAACTAGATAGTATGTTACTGAATAACTGTGCCATCAGGCAAGGTATGGTGCACTCTTAAAAATAACTTCTTTATTGGCATCTATATAGTCCCACGAAGAACCTTTAACATACATGGAACTTTTCCATTGCATAAAAGGTTCTTTGTGGAAAAAGATTCTTAGATTATTAAAATGTTCTTCACACTAAGAAAAAAGTCATTCTTGTACTATTCACTGAAAGGTTCTTTGGGGAACTAAATGGTTCTTCTATGAAATTTTTGCAAAAGCAAAAACTTTTGTTTTTAAGAGTGTAAAGATAATGATTTAAAGGAATAATTCACTTAAAATGAAAATTCTGTTATCATTTACACACCCTCAAGTTGTTTCAAACCTGTTTGAGTTTCTTTCTTCTACTGAACACAAAAGAAGATATTTTGAACAATGTTGGAAACCAGACAGTTGTTGGACCCCATTGACTTCCATAGTAGGAAAAAAAAAATACTATTGAAGTCAATGGGATCCATCAACTGTTTGGTTACTGACATTCTTCTAAATATCTTCCTTTTGTGTTCAGCAGAAAAAGAAACTCATACAGGTTTGAAACAACGTGAGGGTGAGAAAATGATGGCAGAATTTTCATTTATAAGTGAACTATTCCTTTAATATTGACCCTTATTTCTTAAAAATGACTATTAAAATAAAACATGATGCTCTTTTCCTAGTGCTTTCTGTGAACTTCTGCTATCTGTGACTTTTTATCAGTTCTGTGAAGATCCTTCCATCACCAGAACTCACTATCGCTCCACTAATGCCCCTATGAATTCATTCACCGGCTCGTTCTGCGCAATCATCCGCCACAATCGGCTGGAAACCATGATGGATGAAAGGAGAACGAGAAGCAGGCAGTGAGGGCAGCCTGGTCACCTACTGGTCAGAGAGCAATGACCACACTTCCCAGTGGGTTTACATGTAGGCCTACACACAATGTGTCTACGGCATGTGCACGTATACATTTGAACAAAGAGCTTCCTCAGCGCCAGCTTCCAAGAGAAATATGAACATACTTTTCCTGTTATAAATGTGTCTGTGTACCGGAGCATCTTTACTGTTGTGTGTGTGTGTGTGTCGGTCAGAGAGCGATGACCACGGCCGCCTGCGCTCTCACAGGGGGGTTCATTACAGCGAGTGACAGGGCCTCCTCAAAACGCCGTCTGAGGAATACACACTCTGCGTGGGACAAAATAAACACCCGGCTTCGAGTGGGGGCACCATAAATTATTTATATCACCGGCAGAACAGCAGAGACGCTCTTAATATCGCTACCTGCTCGTCTGGACGCGTAAAAGATGATTTATGTCTTATGGCCACATTAAATTTCACTGCAATTGGGCGTTGTGCCTTCTGGGGTCTGGGGAGACACAAAATGGTGGTTATAAACTGCTGCAGTTGTTCTCTGGAAACACGGAACGAAGTTGAAGCGGCCCAACGGACTCCTCTGTCTTTTGTTTACTTCTGCACAACATGCCTTGGTCAAGCTCTTTCAGTTCTGTCAGTCCTTCGTGATCTGTAGATGATACAGAGATGGTTATATTTTTGTTTAAGCTGCAGTCCGTAACTTTTTTGGGTTAAAAATTATCCCAAATAAATGTTTGAGCAAGTACATAACCAGCCAGTGTTCAGAACTCTCTGCTTGCCGTAGCTCGATTGAAAACGGTAAGCTTGTAATAATGTTTTTAACTCCAGTGGTACTGGTGGATTTCCGCTGGAAATTCGAGCATGTGTTTGCGTCACATCTGTCCACATAAAGAAGAGTCTCGGCTAGTCGGCTATGAGTGTGAGGATGCTGGAGGAGGAGATTTATAGCCTTTTCTCACAGCACTTGATATAATTAAACTTATCAATTTGATGGCGGATCCAGAAAGGTTTAAAACGACAATCACCAGCTGGAGATTCACCCGTTGTAAAATACAAAATACTTCGGAATGGCTAGAGAAAAAAAGAGACTGCAACCGGCCCATGTGAAAACAAGGATGAATATCGGAAGGGCATTTGAAAGGTGGCGTGAACTCCGTGTTTTGAAGGGGTACAAAACGTGCACAGAGACAGCTTTTTTTCTGATGGACAGGTAAGGCATTTCAATGGTTCAATTATGTAACAGTTGCGCACTTGTTCACTTAATTCATACAGTTACGGAGTACTGAACTACAGGTACACCTAATACACTTAAAAGTAGTCACGCAATGCTGATGTTGTTAACATGAACAATTTGAGAACAAAGTATAATTTGCACGATTTGACGTGATATGAGAAGCGATCATTAGATTTAATCTGCGCGATTTACTGCAATGCTTTTTTCCCCTTAGTTGGTCAGAACAAAAGTGGATGTTACTTGTTCAGACGACATTTTCCGGTGAAAACTCTTATGTTGGTCATACTTCCAAAAAGAAGAATCTGTGATTGCGAATGCCAGTATCCACACCAACTGACAGCCGCACATTCTCCTCAAAACACTGGATTCATCCGCGCTGTGCCGTGCCGAGGCACAACCCACGTAAAGTTGATAATTCCGCGAATAACTGCAATTGCAGATTTCGAACAGAGATGGCGACAAAGAGGAAAAATACGGACTGCAGCTTTAAATGTAAAGATGCATTGTAAAAAAACTAATAAATTGGGCGATGTGGATCAACACCAACCAAACTAATCATGAAACCAGCTTATGTAGATCGGCCTGCTTGTCATTTCAGTTCTGAGCATGAAAAACATTTGGAAATGTATGAATAGTGCTAAATGAGAACTGAATATATCAGGACAGCAGAACAGAAAAGTTTCATTTTAACATGCATAAGCATGCATGCCATTTCTGAAACGGGAAGAGAAAGACACCAAACATCATGCCAGAATACTCAAACTATCTTAATATTTCATATCCCCATTAAAAATGTCTGATTTTGTGAACCCTAGAGGCATGTTGAGTGGAGAAGATACAGCATTAATCCCATGTTTATTTACATTTTGAGTGGAGGATGATTTTTATGGATGCATCTGAAATGCGCTTGGGCTTGTTTGAGCTTAGTATACACAATCCAATATGAAAATCATTTACACAGAGACAGTGTGATATGCATCTTCAGTTACCGGTCGTTCAACTTGATTAACCAATTAATGGCCAGATTTTCACATTGAGTTATTTGCACAATCTTTCATTAATCTGTACATAAAGCGATCGTATCTCTTCCCAAAACTTTTTTGGGATCTTCTAAGTTTTGGTTACATGCACTTTCAATAGAGACACAGAAACCTCTCAGGTTTCAATCAAAATATCTTAATTTGAGTTACAAAGATTAACCACAGACAGTCTTATGGGTAAATGATCATTTTTGGGTGAACTATCACTTTAAGTGTGTTTTCCACATGAAGATGATTTAATATACAGCAACTTTAGTGAACAATGGACACATCTTGCCATGTAGAGACTAACAATAATAAGGGATTTTGCCCACCAGCCACTAATGTTGCAATGTGCATTTCAGGTGTAATTACATAGAAATGACAGCATGAATTAAACTCCACGTTGGACATTGTGCAGCAAAATGTCAAAAGCGGAAGAGCTTTTGAAGCGGTCTACAGTTCAAAAACAAGAAGAGTGGCAGACACATGGCATTTTTTTAGTTGCCTTCATGTTTAAATGAATTATTATGAATATGTCTCATGCATTAGAGATGGATACCATTTTATAGCATGATTCTTGTGTAAAAAAAAAAAAAAAAGAAGATCGGTGAACAAGTACATGGCTTTTAAATCTTCCCAAACGTTTTAAATCATAATAGCTCTTCGAACTAATGAAATCGCTCTGTGCCTTTTCTAATTTCCTGAAATTTGCCCTCATTACTCATTTTTAATGGAATATAATGGCCGCGGTTGGTGGCGAAGGGACCCCGTTCTACCTCTCACGTCGACAAACAAAACTCGGAGAATAAAAAGGCTTTCCACTGAGATCAATGCTAGTGGAGGAGAGGAGAGACAGGTCTATTTCTTTTCCTCCATTGCTCGCTCTATCTCTTTCTTCTCCTCCTGTTTAAGGGAGCTCCCCAGCCGCCCCCGGTGACAAATGGGGGTGGTTGAGAAGTGGCCGTTTGGTGTCTGGCATCAGCGCAGTCACGGAAGAGCCTTCGAGTCTTCAGGGTGGGGAAGACAGGCCCTCGACCGCAACCAGCGGAGAGCGGGGTCCTCAGGGGGCCTGCAGGCGAAACGGACCCCCATAAATAGTCTGTTTGAGCTGTGCTCACCATCCATCTCAGCCCTAACGTCCCAGAGGAGAGAGAGAGAGAGAGAGAGAGAGAAAGAGAGGCAGGCCAAAGAGGAACAGGGAGGTGTTTGGTGAGCAACCTAAATTCTCAACTTGCAGCATGTGTGTGTCTAAATGTGAGCATATAAGAGAGACACTAAACACTCACCGAGGACAACAAGGAGGATCTTCATGGATGTTTATGGATTTTCTTCTGTGGTAACAGAAATCACTTTGATTTTAATCCTGTACACAATGAAATCAAATCGCATTATGCAGTAATGACAAGTATTTTTGCATTCATATTGCCAAAGTATTTAAAACCAATTGTGGAAAGCAACATTACAAATTTAGAACAATATAAAACATATTAATAAATTTAAGATAACTTAATTGGGCAACACTTTATTTTACAGTGTTGTTCTTACACGTTACATGTAATTAATGTACTAATGACTATAAATTATGCATAATTGCATGCAATTAACCCTAAACCAAACCCTCATCCTAACT
>FLSR01001236.1:22479-41782 GCA_900092035.1 Leuciscus waleckii
CTGCATTCCAAACCCCCTTTCTCTCTGCACCAAAGAGATAACGAAACTCTATATGACATTCAAGACTGAGAAGTCACCACACACACAAACGTCCTTTGTATGTAACTCAGATGTTCTGAATTAGCGAATCATGATTTGCTAATTCAACCTCTTTTGTCAGAGGAGAAGACAAGAGCTTCTGTTTTGACCGCCTTAGGGTCAATTCCCTAGTGCTGAAACCTCCCGCAGCACCGCGTGACTTTTACGCCACACACACACACACACACACGCACACACACACACACACGCACACACACGCACGCACAAACACACACACATACACACACACACACACACACACACACACACACACACACACACACACTCACTCACAAATAAAGGCTCTTTATTGCCATTCAGGGTTGCATAAAGAACATTTAACATATACATGGAAACATTCTATTGCACAAAAGTTATAGTGAAAAAAGTTTAAGTGAAAGTTACAGTGTTAAAGTTACAGTGAAGAAACAAAACATTGTTCTTTTTAGAACTTTTTATTGAAAGGTTCTTTGCGGAACCAAAAATGGCTCTTCTGTGGCATCAATACATGCAAAAAAAACAAAACAAAAACTTCAGAAACTTTATTTCATAAGTATCCCATAAGAAGACATGAGGGCAAAAGAATTTCCAAATGCAATTCTGCATTGGATTCAGGCGGTTACGCAAATTCCCAGTGTTGACCAACAGAAAGCTGCTTGGGTTGAAAGTGATATCCGTCCAAGTTGTGCTTCACACTATTGACAATGGACTTTTCCCCCCTCAAAATTCGATTGAAATTGCGCTAATATCACCACATCACCGACAAAGTTTTGCATGGTGAAAAGAACCAGTTTTTCACCAGAGAGTTCACCAGGCTGACACGGTGATGCACATGAGCCCAATGCAATAGAAATTGTGTCACGACAGACCTCAGATCTGAGATGGTGCACGCAGCAACAAACATTCTGCAACAGTCCCAACATTAAAAACACCAGCGAGGGAGAGCAGTGTGTGCATGAAAGAGCAAAAGAGAGAGCGCTGGAGAGAAAAAGAAGATTTCAAGAAGTTGCCATTACATCCCCTGTCTCCCATGGTTGTGAATTTTGTATGCGGCGTTGAGACGCCATAGAAAAGTCGCTCCCCAGAGTCGCAAATGTGCCAAAAGCGAGCCAGTAAATAACAGTCTCCATTCTTCAAATGAATGCTAATTTCATACTGTATCTCTCTCTCCCTCGCTCTCCTCAACTTTGTTCACATATTGATGTGCTCAGAAATCAACTTCAAATGGCGCCAGCAATATCGCTGAGAAAGGGATCCCTGATTCTTCTTCGTGTCCTTTTTTTTCTTCCTCAGCGATGCCCCGAATGGCGGTTTCATTAGCTTGCCGCTAATTAGCCTCCTTCTGCTGATTTGCAAGTCGATGGCGGTGGCTGCAGGACAGGCATCTTTGAGGCTCTCGCCCCTCTGATCTTGGGGGTCCTCCAGTCCCCCCCTCCCGTCCGCCGAGCGCCCAGCCTTCTCCACAATTAGTACTAAAGAAATTCATGTTCCTTTTCACAGATACATTATTCATATTGTCTCTGAACGTAAATAAATCATCCCGATCTAGAGGGCTGAGCTCAACCTATCCCTTTCCTTTGCTACCGCGAGCCTCTGTCGACTTTGGTCGAGTGACCTTCGCCATTTCCTTCTCAAACGCCTTCACGGCTAGGTCAGTGGACCAATTTAGTGCCTCGAAACACCGACACAGAGCTCCTGATAGAGGTCCAGCTACTTAAACCAATGATTATCTGATTACTTTTGGTAAATATGAGCGCTAACAAAGCCGTGATTTCTCAAGGCCATCAGACTTCAAGTAATCCGAATGAGAGCAGCGTTGCGTCTTATCTGTCCGTGATTTCTCTCCTCTGCCGTTGATCAAGCGTTTCTGGGAGAAGCGCTAACTGGACAGACACGCTGCAGTCATCTCAATGATTTAGTAGCTTCACTTTGTGCTATTATTCATTGGTCTGAAGGGAGGCCAGGTTCGGCCGAGAGGCCTGCATGTTTTATAACCACTGGAGGGCAAAGCTTTCACCACAGCCCTGCACTTCTGTTAGGGGAGACCAGACTCTTTCACACATGGAGATGTGCTGTAAACACAAACTGAGATGGTTTTATTCACACATACACACACCACTGTGGAGGACGTGGAGACCAAAAAAGCTGTTTGGACTGACACTTCTTGACTGTACCTCATAGTTGATGCTGAGTCCTCCCTTTGTCCACCAGAAATAACACTATTTGTTGTGCGTACAGTGCGTGCCGGAGAGTGTTTTACAGTGCACTAGGCTGGAGGCCCTGCTGAAAAAGAAAACAGGTGGTTGACTGGTATCCCAGCCTGGTTGGGCTGGTCTGTTTTGTTGGGGTTTGTTTTACAGAGGAGACCAGATAGCTCATCCAGGCAAGGAAACGAAGAGGTTGCTTAAAATTGCTGGTGAACACACAGGAGAGCCTGGGTCAAGCACAACTCAGAGCTGAAGAATTGGCTCCCATTCAATTAAATTGTGTGAATTTGAAGTGAACTGGCCACAATAAATATAAGGAAATGCATAATATACATTTGAAAAATGTCTCTTTCTGTCTATCCACCTATTTATATCTGTCTGTCTATCTATATTATTCTGTCTGTCTGTCTGCAGATCCATCTATCCATCCATCCACATATGTGCTATTTTTAAAACTTTTCCAGACTTTCAAACAAGGCGTTGTCATGTTTGTCTTACCTAACTTCTATGAATTTCTTTAAATTTCAATGCAGCTTAATTCTGCTTCTTTGCATTCAAATTGCAATACAATTCAAATTCAGAAACCGAATTGGAAATTAAAAGGCATTATATTCAACTTGGCACAAGCCCTATGCTGTCATGTAGACATTAGGGGTCTCAAAGCACTGTGAGAAAACTAATACAAACCTTTTTAAAATGGTCTTTTTTTAACCAAACGTCTTGGCCGGTTCTGGTCTCTGTGAACAAGTCCCTGTCGGAAAGGATGCAAGGGTGATAAAAGGTAAAGCAATTACCCCGCAGACGTACAATTTCTCCCAGCGACAATGACGTTGAATCCCGCTCCCCCTTCAGCAGTCTGTTTGTGGAGTGTGCTATTAGGGACTTTCTATGGACTCATTTGGAGCAACAAATAAGCAAATATGAATATGTGGCTTCATTTTTCTATCCAATTAGAGCAGATATCGGGCGTTTACTACGTTTCGACGAGTTCTTGGTTCCATTTCGGTTTCCATAACTGCTCTTCAGAGAGAGACCAATGGCACCATTTTGGGTGATTTGTTGCACAGATTGACTATGTCTTTGTGCAGGACGGGGGCTTTGACTCATTGAGTCAGGGGTGACGGGAATGGGGCACCCCGTGGTTTTAGCAAGTCTGCTGAATTGCTAATGAAAGAGGAGGGGGCGAAACTGACGAGGGAAACCAGAGAGCAGGACCGAGACAGGCACCTCATCTGAATCATTTAGGCCGGGCCCAATTATAGATCTGATCCGTTAGCGAGAAGGGAAACAGGCCATTTTTAAAGGCAACACAAATCAATGAGAGCTGACAGTAATCTGTTTGACAGAAAGACCTGTAAGCGGTTTGAGGGTCATTACCTCTCCGTCGCCCAATGCATTACGGCGATGAAACGCGAAATGGAAACACAAAACAGTGGGAGGCTGCGTGCCATCTGCATCGGGCCGATGACTGCTTGTTTGTTAGCCCTAAAGCGAGCGGGTATCTCGATTTTATGAATTTCCTTCTCGTAAACTGCTGAGGTTAGCGCCCTAGCCCACCTTGACCCGCCTCTCACCCCGATATTATGTTATTGCACTTCACTCTCCCCCTTGTTTGAGTCTCCAGCTAATACGCAGCCATTGATAATCATTTGCAGGAGTTTTCAAGAGCTGTCAAAGTTCACAAAGCAGCCTGACTGCTTGGAGGGAGAGTGAGGTGGAAGGATATCGATTCCCGTTGAATCACACACACACACGCACACACAAGAATTCATAACGCAGCCTGTTATGGATCTCCGAGCTGCCAAAATCAGCAATTGTCAGTAAACACTATTAGCATAGATTTGGGCATGCATTCCCTCCCGGCTCAACTGAATACTGCGGCCCATAAGCCCATCTGTAGTGGCCCGAATCCTGGATCAGGGGATGGTGGAGGTTCTTCTCAGAACCCAACCCAAGGGAGAACGGGCAGGGGGAGGCCTGGCTCGGCCAGCGCTTGGCTGGTTGTGTTCAGCAGCAGTATTATTCCCCCTCCGCTCCTGGTCGCCATCTGCCACGGCGCTGGTGTGAGGAGTGTGAGGAGTGTCAGGAGCGATGTGGGCTCGTGCGAGGCAGCTGGAGTGATGGCGGCCCGTGTATCGGCAGGGGAGTACATCGATTTCCTGTCGGCACGTTTTACATCTCATAACACAGACCTCGTTCGCACCTATACTCATTGGAAGCCTTGCGTCTATTGTGTCGATGCGCGGTTGGAGAGTATCAGTTCTGATGCTAAAACCAGCTTAAGCGATGGCACGGAGTGAGGAGAAGATCTCAGTACCCGCGGGACCTAATTAAGAAGACTTAAAAAGCATCTATATTACTATTAGGCATTGATTTACATTGGGGAACTTTGACATCTTTGGTATATTTGGCCATGTTGGACCTCATTCTTGTGAAAATGAACAAATATAGCAAGGAAACGTTGTATTATTTACAACAGCGGTAAAAAAATAAATAACGTTGTATTATTTACAACAGCGAGTAAAAAAATAAATAAAACCCCCCCCCCGAAAAAAGGCCAATGCAAACCTGAAAACTAGACTATGCAAATAAAAATTCCTCACAAAAAATAACAGAATTTTAATGGGTTAGTTTAGATTATAGACTGAGAAAGGTCATAACCTTATGAAGAAAAGACGCCTTTTATGCTTCATGAAAACAAAAAAGGGTAACACTTTGTTTACATAAGTTAACTACATTAGTGAACAAAGAAAAATACTTCTAAAGCATTAGTTAATGTTCATTTGATCATGTACTAATACATAATAAAAAAAAAATGTTGTGTTATAATTTAATGGACCTGTGCTGACAATTAACTTTTATTACGTAAAAATGGTTGTATTCTTACAACGTTAAAGATTAATAAACACATTACAAATGTATTGCCCATTGTTCATTATTTTAGTTAATACATTAACTAATGTTAACTAACAGGACATTATTGTAAAGGGTTACCGAAAACATGTGACCAACCAGACCGCCAGTTTCCTCCTCGGACGTGAGATTTGAGTGGGATATGAGAGAAACTGTGAAAAAGTCATGTGAAAGATAATAAGAAACTTGTGATTCATTAAATTTTACTCTACAATTTTATGCAAAGTAAAGCGGTTGACAACAAGGAAACCCACCGTTCGTTTTTTTCCTGCCTGGCGCTCTTTTGAAGTGCAATAGTGCAATCTTGCATCGTTTGCTGTAAAATAGATTCCCATTTGCCCTTTGTCAGCACAAAACACTTGGATATGAAGGTTTCACTACTGAGTAAGCAGTGAATCTCAGCAAAGCCCCCTGAGACACAGGAAACACACAAAGGTCCCTTCCTCTCGCCGATCCTTTATCAGCACCCCAGTTGCCACACAATCACTTTAGGACTCATCAATTATTCAAATCCTACATGAGCGAGGGCATCGGCAGACAACAGCAAAAGTGTGTTTACAGACCAAAGACAAAACATGGCATGAGATTTTTTGGCTTGGCTGCGGCCTCCTAAAATGATCCCCTGCAGATCATAAGCCTGCGGTTAAATGCATGCAATACTACTACTGTTATATCTGCCTTTCATTCATCACCAGCTGTTACATTCATAAATCTATTTCTCAGCTATTTAAGTAAATATCTAACCATACAGAACAATACCCTGAGCGGATTCAAATCCATCCATTTAAAGATTATGCACTGACTTATTTGGCACAAATATTTTGCATAGTACAGAAGATTTTGCATGACTGATGAATCTCCTCAGGACGATATACAAGCTTGATTCTTTTCATATTTCTCTTCCATTTCCTTTTTTTGTTCCCTGACTTTATTATTAATATTTTATATATTTTTTATAAACATCTCTAACGGTTCTGTTTCTTCATTTCCAGATGCTCTGATGTAACCTTGAATAAGAATACAGAACAAAACAATAATATAAGAGTGAAAGAAAAGAAACAGCTTTGAATAAACCTTAGCCTATATACAAACCTTGAAAACGTGAATTTTTACACACACTATACTTCAACTATACACAATACATATTGTCACTATAAACGATACATATTGATGCATTTTTGTATTGCGATATATTGTGACACCCCTAATACCACATCATGTGCACAAGTGACTTGTGGTATGACAAAGGCAACTGTTTCAGGCCTGCTCACACAATGTGCTCAACTATTGTGTTTTTCATTGTAGCTGACACACCAGCTGAAACATCGCTTTATAACGTTTTACTTGTCCTTCTGTTAACGTTCACATTACCTTGAAAACGGTGTAAATTGATGTGACAATTAGACCAGCGTTTTGCTGTACCCAAAGGATGGCCGGCGTATATAATGAGCAGGTTTTAGGATGAGTTTCAGCAGAAGTTGTCACAGTATGCAGAATGGTCTAATTATCTCTGGTATGCCCGGCTGCAGGTGTGTGATGGCTGGTTAATAGGGTCTGTTAGTGATCTCGCTGCCGTGGGTTTTGTGGGCTTTCGGGTCACTAGAGTGACGCAGAAGATGCACGCCTATGTTCTGCGTAATTGCTCACCTGTTTCAACAACACTAGCCACACTTCCCTCTAAAATCCATTCCTACAAGTCACATGGAAAGGATGTTAAAAGTTAAATCTAGGACTGTTGGTCATCAATCTTAGAATAATGACTATTATTTAAAGACGTGTTGTTATGCAGTAAAACAGTTTGTCTGGCATCTACTAAACCTGCTATATACAAACACATGATGTTTCCACCTCCGTCAATGTGTTGAGACAGTCATACACAGATCAACAGCGCCATCTCCTGGACAATAACAGAAGATTTTCTGAAGACACTTCAGAGAGATAAAAGAAAAGAAAAGAGAGGATTACATCTTCAACAGCTCAGGTCTTACTCTTCAACCTGCAAAGCTTACTTGAAACAAAAAAATATATATGTTAAAGGATACTCCACTTTTTTTGGAAATAGGCTCATTTTACAACTCCCCCAGAGTTAAACAGTTGAGTTTTACCGTTTTCGAATCCATTCAGCCGATTTTCTAATATTTAGAAGAATGTCAGTAACCAGACAGTTTCTGGTCCCATTGACTTCCATAGTATATATTTTTTCCTACTATGGAAGTCAATGGGACCAGAAACTGTCTGGTTACTGACATTCTTCTAAATATCAGAAAATCGGCTGAATGGATTCGAAAACGGTAAAACTCAACTGTTTAACTCTGGGGGAGTTGTAAAATGAGCCTATTTCCCAAAAAAGTGGAGTATCCCTTTAATGTATATTAAACCAATACTGCATGAAATATGGCTTGTTTTTTTATAGATTGTATTTTGAATATTAGTTTATTTTGTTTAACTGCACTGGCAGATTTGATCATTTGTTGTGTGTAAAGTTGCCAGTGCAGTAAAACAAAATTCACTTATACGTTGTAAACATAAACATCCTTAAAACAAGATACATTTAAAGCCCCATG
The DNA here is from genome assembly GCA_900092035.1 of Leuciscus waleckii. Lineage (NCBI taxonomy): Eukaryota > Metazoa > Chordata > Actinopteri > Cypriniformes > Leuciscidae > Leuciscus > Leuciscus waleckii. The sequence goes on from FLSR01001236.1 coordinate 30,242, forward strand.
AAATCAGACATTAATTGTTTTGGCTTTAAATAAAGTTCTAAACAATGACAAAATTTGCATTTAGAAGATATAAGCGTTCAAAACTTAGTCTCTCACTTCCGCCAATATGTCAATAATTTTGATGACATCACGCTGCACTTCAGCTTCTCATCAGATTTTCTATCCAATCAAATGCGGTCTAGAATCTGAAGCCCCGCCCCCTACATTATAAATAGACGCTAAAGCTACAGCTGAAATCAGTCACTTGTTCACACATTTACTATTTTCTACATGGTGAATGGCACATAGTGCACTATAGGGGATAGGGAATGATTCAGATAATGTAAACATGCTTTAGAAACCCCTAGAGTCGCTGTGGAGTACTTGTATTTAACGTTACTGTCGTAAATACCACTCACGCAGAGCCGTCTCTGCACTCTTCCGACCGCGCTTTCTTCAGTTTCTTCGTCGACTCTGCCATGATTCACGTCTGAAATGCGTGCTAGTGTCTTCCATGAGGCTGCTTCATATGTTGTTGATGTATGTGACGTCGTTTCGTAAAGCAAGTCGTGATTCTCGCGAGATTTGGCGGGGCGCCACCGCTCAAACGTGCATTAACGTACCCGGGTCATTATACGAAAACGTGCCATTTTGTGTCCCTCAGAAAAAAAAAGCTCTGTAAATCTTAATAAACCATAAAACAAATAAAATATTTTATAATTTAGTTTCCATAATATGTCTCATAATATAAGAATAAATTAATTTCTGTTTCTTTTGATTTTAAAGGATTTTAATCACATTTTTGTGCAAAGCATCTTGCAGAAATGTTGAAAACGGCCTGTCCCTCAGTATGATTTTTCTACTTCTACTTGCTATCGAGGCCAAAAAAGTCAAACTATCATAAAAAAAAACATATACTTGTATAAAGCCTTAAGTGTCAGTTCATTAGTCATGAATGGATTTTATTCTTAACATGTGTCAAATATTGAAAAAAAACACAATTTAGTCGGGTCCCTAGGTTCTCGTCAACCCTGTTACTTTTTATGAAAACGCCACTTTAAAGATAATGGACTGTTCCAAAAGTTGCATCAGTTCCAGGAAGTGACATCATCTGCCTTTCATGATGTTGATGGTAGAAGACAAGTAAGTGTCTCTTCTTTTAATGAATTTTCTTTGAGTTTATGTAATGTCTGAAAGACAGGGACACGCTCATTGTGTCAGCCCTGTTACCAGAAAAGCATACGTTAAAAAGTTATTTGTACATATTTAAAAATGTACATATATAACAACATTTAAGCCTCTCATTAGGGCACATTATGTGGTGACATTACCTATACCTCATGGCTAGTAATGGCCCCCAATAAAATTTTTCGTCAACCCTGTTACCATCAACCCTGTTACCATTCCAGGGTAACAGGGTTGACGAAAGTATGCTTTTGTGTGTCTTACCCATGTTGTATACCCAAGAAAGGTTAAATCAAGGGCAACTGGACTTGGTACTTTCATATTTGAAGATGTTTTGCCTCTCATCCAAGGGGTTTCTTCAGTTCTAAATGACTGATGGGGAGTGCCAGGTATTTAACCTCTGTGGAGTTGTCACCCCTGAGCCAACCCTTCTTGGATAACTATGACCTGGATGACTGAGAATTTTCACAGACGTACTTAGTATTTACATAATATACAGTGGGGAGAACAAGTATTTGACACACTGCTGATTTTGCAGGTTTTCCCACTTACAAAGCATGTCGAAGTCTGTAATTTTTATCATAGGTACACTTCAACTGTGAGTGACGGAATCTAAAACAAAATTCCAGAAAATCACATTGTATGATTTTTAAGTAGTTAATTTGCATTTTATTGCATGACATAAGTATTTGATCACTTACCAACCAGTAAGAATTCCGGCTCTCACAGACCTGTTAGTTTTTCTTTAAGAAGCCCTCCTGTTCTGAACTACCTGCACCTGTTTGAACTCGTTACCTGTATAAAAGACACCTGTCCACACACTCAGTCAAACAGACTCCAACCTCTCCACAATGGCGAGACCAGAGAGCTGTGTAAGGACATCAGGGATAAACCTGCACAAGGCTGGGATGAGCTACAGGACATGACATAAGTATTTGATACATCAGAAAAGCAGAACTTAATATCTGGTACAGAAACCTTTGTTTGCCATTACAGAGATCATACGTTTCCTGTAGTTCTTGACCAGGTTTGCACACATTGCAACAGGGATTCTGGCCCACTCCTCCATACAGACTTTCTCCAGATTCTTCAGGTTTCGGGGCTGTCGCTGGGCAATATGGACTTTCAGCTCCCTCCAAATATTTTCTATTGGGTTCAGGTCTGGAGACTGGCTAGGCCACTCCAGGAGCTTGAGATGCTTCTTACGGAGCCACTCCTTAGTTGCCCTGGCAGTATGTTTCGGGCCGTTGTCATGCTGGAAGACCCAGCCACAACCCATGTTCAATGCTCTTACTGAGGGAAGGAGGTTGTTGGCTAAGATCTCGCGATACATGGCCCCATCCATCCTCCCCTCAATACGGTGCAGTTGTCCTGTCCCCTTTGCAGAAAAGCATCCCCAAAGAATGATGTTTCCACCTCCATGCTTCACGGTTGGGATGGTGTTCTTGGGGCTGTTACTGATGTGTCAACCCTGTTACTTGTATAATATTCTAATATCATTTAAAAAATGAAAATAAAAATGCAATCAACTAATTCTAAATGTTTAGTAAGAGAGGCTAATAATCCACTCAAAGTTGAATTGAGGTGTTTTATTTTTGTTTCCATACATTTTTCTTAAAACAGAAGATGCTGGGAGAGTGTCATTTGGAAATGAACGTATTCATCCACTAAAAAAAAATCAAACTTTCAATATTCTCAATTCACAAACACTCTTAATGTAACAAGGGGGGGTTTATCTTTCACAGTATATCAGATTTGTTCTATATATGTATTTAAAACCTTTTCAAAAAGAAATTAATATGTCGGTAACAGGGTTGACAAAACACACACATTTACGTTGGTTTTATGAAAATAAAATAAAAAATAAGATAGCCTGAGATGGCACGGCACATTTTCCTGAGATGTTAGGATCTACTTCATCCAAAAAGGGGCTTAAAGATGTTCAAAACAGTACTTTGAAAATCAAACATTAAAAGTGGGAAATGGCAGTTTTCGTATAATGACCCACCTACTCTCCGCCTACCGACTTGCGTAAACATTATGGGAAGTGCGCAAGCCAGACAGGATTTAAACTTTGTCGACTGAAGACCCAAGTTTGGTTTGAAGACGAAACGTACTAAGCACAATGTTCTCTCGCCATTTCTGATTTATAATTCACACTCACAGCGTTCTGCATGGTCTTGTGGCTATCAGAGCAGAAACGAAAGCTGCTGCTCTCCGTGTGTTTTTCTATCGTCTCCTTTCGCGATTGTATGTCAATTGTGTGAGCTTATTGACCATTAGATCGAAATATCTAAAAACAAACATACATTTACCCTCCCCTCAAAGAAATCAGGACAGAACAGAAGTGGTTGAAAGTGGTTAAAAGAGATGGATTAAAATGGCAGGTGTAAAAAAATGTGTCTCCCTCGTCTACTTATGATCCGATCGACCAAACGCATCTTAGTACCAATTCCATGTGGGTTGAACATAAAAGTGAACTCACTGAAAATTGTACGGGGTACCGATATCAGCTTTGGATATTTTCTTCTTATTTTGATAATTCTGATTGTTGATCTCTGGGTTTTTCATGTCCACCGTTGCCATTAGAAGTGTTGGTTCTGAAAATCCCGATGGTCCTGATGGTCCTGGAACAGTCAAAATCGAATAAATTTTTTAATTATGCATTCACTGATGCAACCAAACACTTTTTTTTAATTAATGTTGTTTTTTTTGCCTGTTAAATGTCAGTGTCAAGGTAGCACTTTTTATTGTCTATCATGTATTTTATTAGGTATCATACAAAAGCTTAAGCACTCAAAATTCATTCTGTGAGAACAGTTTTGAAATTGAGCATTATGATAACGTTACCTTAATAATGGTACTTTAAATCCTATTAGTGGATGCAATTTTTGTGATATCAACTTCAAATTTTGGAAAAAACGAAATAAATATTTTGTTCAGTATATTTTCTTTACAGTAAACTTAAACTTCTATAACATTTTTACACGTTCATGCTTTCACAATAATCTCTTTAAAAAGAGACCAATCAAGTTCACATCAATGCTCAAAAGTGGGGATGATGTTTAGGTTTAATGAACTGAACATAAGAAACTGCATTCAGACTAAACCGCCCAATGAAGCTTCTTTCCATCTTGTCCATTTATTTAAGTCCTCAGATGAACTTCACAAAACATCTCAGGTCGCAACCTACCTGCGTCCTCGCACTCGACACTGAACGCAGGCGAGAGTAAAACCGACGGACTACAGCTCCCGCTAATGTCTCCACCCCTAAACCCATGTTCAGGATTTTATCCATCACAACACGTGGGTTCACTGTCTCGCAGGTTAGCCGCGGGGTCGGAGAACGGACCGAACAGCTCGTCCTGTTGAAGTAAGACACATTGCAGGGCAGCCTCCTAAATCCAAAGCCCCATCTAGTATCTTATCAGTTGGCGCTGACAAAAAGGTGGTGCAAAACACGATGCAGGTATGTCTGATTCAGGTGCTCTCACTTTTCTCTGCCAGCATTTGAAGGCTGCTGTACACCATAAAGTCCTGCCCTCTTTTAATCCCAGCAAACTATACACAACATGGATTTTTACATAACCGTTAAAGCCAGCAATAAGATGCGGCACATTTCCTGGGTTCTTTTAATGATGTTTCATAAACAAAGTTCGGGAGCAGCACGTTCAAATAATCAATCCAAATCAACTTGTCATCAAACAATTACCATGTCTACCCTATCATCATGAGAGGAAGCATATTTATAATTATATTCACTCTGTCAACTCACCTAACATTCATTGACAGTTTTCAGCATCCCTCCACCACCCCGACTCCTCACTCTTGGCTTGTTCTTTCACAGCCAGGTATACGGGGGGAGTACTCTGGGTTCGGGCCGAATACCGAGCCCGGAGCCCTCTCCTCGGACAGCACGCCAAATACGCATTTATTCTGTCTGACTTATTTGTAGGTGTGAACTCATGAAAGGACAATGAGGGTCCATGATGAGGAAACAGAACAATAATAATAGGCCTTTATCACACTTCCATATTCCTATTTTTGGTCGTTTCCCAATTATTCCCTACTTCTGGTCTCATCGCAACGCAATCAAAACTAAAGCCGCCTTTCCACTGCACACAACAAACATCAGCAGTTGGACTGGAAGTCATTAATTTTCCAATGGAGAGTGGTTCAGGATCTGCCTGGATTTCCGATCATATGCGACTGCGAAAATTTCAGATCCGATTTGAGCTTCGTATGCGTTGACATTTTTTTACTTTTGCGGCTAGACCGTACACTTCCAGTTAGTCATAGAAAGCGATGGACAGCGGTCACGGCGGCATGCATAATGGCTACTGTAAGCAGTATTTCACAAGTTCACACTCATATGAGAAGACAGCGGCAAAGCCGGTGTTAACACAGAAGTCACGGCATCGAGCGGCCAGAGCATTTTATGCACAATGCCACTGAATTGAACGGACTCGCAAATTTTGCTGATTATTGCTGCTGAAAAATTGTTGTTTTTGGTCTGTACTAATCTGTCGCACCGGGGAACACATTTGGAGTTCTATAGACTGACAAAAGTTAAAGAGAAGAGTGCAAAAAACTGATGAAAGAAGGCATTTGTGGTAGAGAGAGGCACAGCATCAGCTCATAAACCACATGTGTAAATGAAGTGTTGATTATGGCTAAAATGTTGAAGTAAAGTAGTTCATTATGGCTACGTTCACACTGTCAGTCCAAATCCGATTATTTTTGTATCCGATTGGAATCTGATCTAAAATGATGTCCACACTGTGCATCCCCGCTCAGAGACAGGGCACTGCATATCATGAGAGTGAGTGAGTGGCCGAAACTGCTCCCTGCTGTAAGGAAAGTGGACCGGGTGTAGCGTGAGAGGCTAGACTTATATCCTTTTGAAGGTTTGGGTGAGAGGACGAGATACCTTCACCGTCGTCACGTCGCCACCATCATCACCGTCGTCACCATTGCCCCGAGGGGAGGGGGGCCCATGTGGCTCGCCCCTGTAATGCCACGAGCAATATCCCTCCTTTATATATATTAGGGCTGGGGAATTATCACATTAATCTTTGCAATTAATTTGAGATGTTTAACCGTAAAAAAAAATAAAAAAAATAACACAATTAACGCAGCACTTTTTTTTTGCCTCGTTTTAATGATTTACTGTTGCAGCTGCTATTGAAAAGGACGAAAATATGCCGTCCCGCCCCTCCGTGTTCGGCGATCAGGCTTCATTCTCGCGCAGCTTTCATGAGCGGTTCTTTTCCGCTCCGTGTGTGCGCCGCGCTCTCAGTTCCGTGTGTGTGTGTGTGTGTGTGTGTGTGTGTGTGTGTGTGTGTGTGTCGGCGCGCTACTATGAGGTGCCCCTAGGGACATTATTCAGAATTACCATGCATATACATGTACTTTTCCTCTCACATACACATATGAAACCAAATTCATTCACATAATATAATGAAATGCTCACACACATACAAGTGAAATGCTCTCACACACACCACTGAAATGCTCTCACACACACAAGTGAAACGCTCTCACACACACAACTGAAATGCTTGCATACAACATCATACCGTTTTCAAAAACTTGCACTTTGAAACCTGTTTTTAAAAGTTTGCGTTTTCAGGCACGTAAAACACTGTTGTTATGTAAACGAACGGCCAAAACGTATAAAAAGTTTTACGTTTTTAGTTGAAAATGGTGTTGTGTAAACAGCCTCTTAGAAGCTAACTAGAAACACAATAGGTGTGTTTGACATCGGCTGTGGCTGGATGTAACCAATCGGCTATTGCCGTGGGGAGGAGCTGAAAACGGACACGTGAAGTCGGACACTTTTTGCTTCCCGTAGTGACGCTCACGTAGTGTTTGATTACTTTACCACAGATGAAGTGAAATAAATGCAATATTTGCCAAATACACCGATGTTTCAGAGACATTTTCATTCAATACTTTATGTACTGCTTATCTGTTTGTACAAGAATAAAGTTCAACATAAGCCTGTACTATCAATGAAGTGGGGTTATGTTTTTTTATCAGTTTTATTTTGATAAAACATGACACAATATAACATTGCGACTACATGAAAAGAGATTTTACTGATATAAAAAAACAGGCATTCGGCGCTGTCTCAAGTCCGACAAAATTTCTAACCGGCATGCACTGCTTCAAGTCAGCCGCCGATCGATATGCGCAGCGCTGCATGAAGTCGAACAAGCCTAATGAAAACGGAACATACAAGTGACATATGGCTTGTGTCCCTCCTTTTAAGGCCCTTTCCCCACGAACACGGGTATTTTCAAAACCGCATCTTTCTCTATGCTGTTTGGCCGCTCGTCCACATGCAGTATCGGGTCACTGAAACCGAACCTTTTTGAAAACTCCAGCCAGGGTTTTCAGAAACTCGGTTGCAGTGTAGTCGTCTAGTTAGTCGTCTAACAGGAGATTTTGGCTTGTGACGTCAGAGTGTTATCTCCTTTGTTTGACGTCAGATTGTGCGCCGCTATCTCCCTTGTTTCCATGAGGCGAGTCTGTGCAATGGCGGACGTAGCCAAAATATTGCTGCTAATAAATGTGCTAACAGGGCTTATAACATTAAACAGATACATGCACACTTCTTTTATTATATTGCAGAACAGAGGCATCAGAATGCAGGTCACTGCTTATGACAACACCGGTAATAACCTTTTTATCAGGCCTCTGATTGGCCAACATGACTTTACGGTTAGGGTTATATCGCCACCTGTTGGTTTGGAATGCTCTTTACTGTGCTTCATATCGTGTTTTTGCGTTTTATTTAAAACTGTGCTTGTGTGGACAATATTTTTTTTTAAACGGAGGAAAAACTCAGTTTATAAAAAAAACGTGTGTATGTGCGGACTAGGCCTAAGTCTATGGTTATTTTTCACCTGTTTTTCTTGTTCAAGCTACAGCGGGGGAAATAAGTATTGAACACATCATTTTTCCCAGTAAATATATTTCCAAAGGTGCTATTGACATGAAATTTTCAGCAGATGTTGGTAACAACCCAAGTAAGCCATACATACAAAGAAACAAACAAAAATAAAGTCAGAAATTAAGTTATGTGTAATAATGTGAAATGACACAGGAAAAAAGTATTGAACACATGAAGAAAGGGAGGCGCAAAAAGGCATGGAAAGCCAAGACAACTGCTGAAAACTTACAGTAATTAAAAAGCAATCCAGCCCCCTGTCAGTGGAAATTAATAACAGCTGGTTCAGTCCCAAATGATGGCCTACAAAAAGGTCTCATTGCCAAGGTGTCACACAAGACACATCTCATGATGGGTAAAAGCAAAGAGCTGTCTCAAGACCTTCACAACCTAATTGTTGCAAAACATAATGATGGCATTGGTAATAGGCGCCATTCTAAGCTTCTGAATGGTCCAGTGAGCACTTTTGGGGCCATAATACGGAAGTGGAAAGACAATAATTTCACCATAAATTTGCCTCGACCAGTGCTCCTAGCAAGATTTCTGATAGAGGAGTGAAAAGAATAATCAGAAGAGTTGTCCAAGAGCCAACACCAAGTTGTATGGTGTTTTTAGGGTAATGTGCACTGCCATTTCTCCTCCAAATATGGTGTGTATTATGGCATCCAAACAGTTCAATTTTGCTCTCATGTGACCACACTATATTCTCCCAGTATTTCTATATATATATGATAGTAATAGACTAAAAGCACATCTTCCCCAAAAAAGCCACATAATTTCAGGAAAGATACATATTTGTGTTACGAGTTGCAGATTCAAGTTTAATATGGAGGGCTAGCAGGTTGTTTAAATCTATAATCCTAAAATGAGGAATAGTAATACTGATCCTTGCAAACACATCTACTACAACCTGTGAACCAATATGAGTTACAATAATAAGGGAAAGCAGCTGGCTGTTAGCTGCAAATATTCTTGTTTTAGCTCCTTAATGGTTCCCTTGCCTCTATCTCTCAGATGAGGAATGCACCCTTGATAAGACTCATTTTTATCAACCCCTGACACATTCCTTCACATTTTCATCCCACTCTGTTTTTGTTTTTTGTTTTTTTTTTTACTCCAAAGCTGTTTTCTTTCAGCACAGCTCAGCCCAAATCTTTGAGCAGTTAATGTATTCCCTATCCTCTCTTCAAAGCTCGGTGTCTCTCCCAACCTCCTCATGTGTGTCTCAGGCCATTTCTCTACAAGATTGTGCTTCACAGATCTGTCCACCAAGACTGAATAACATGTCATGTGTGCCTGCGGTTCTCCATAATGGCATCTGTATCTACTCTTGTGTTTGGCAGGGTCATTATCAGGCTGAACAGATTAGGTCCTGTGTCAAACATTGAGAGGTACACATAAGTCTGTGCTTTGTATGCAAAAGAAGCTAGAATTCCAGACATTTGTAATAATGCAACTTTTTCTACATACTGCATTAGAAGGTCAGGTGTTTCTGGTATTGAATGTTTCACTTTGTATTCTGACTGAATCAGCAGAATCCTTATTTAACAAAAGGCAGACAGAGAGCTATATTACCCTCATGTGCAGCTCATGTGGCACGCAGTCAGGGAAAATTGAGTATTTTTTACAGTAAAATGAACCACTTTATAAACCATCACAGTTTGTCTTGTACAGTAATGGAACCAGAGAAGTACTGTACTTTCGTCTATTCAGCTGTTCAGCATAATATTGGTAATCCTGGTTGTTTTTCAGAAATTCACTGAATGACACTTAAATAATAATTTAATAAGTGATCAGATTTTATGATGACAACTGAAGATCCCATAGTATTGCATTGAAAGAGGGACCTGAGCTATATCTAGAGATGAGGAGCATTAAGCAACCACCCGCAACACTCTTGCATCATTCCATTGATTCTTGCCTTTTTTTTTGAAAATGCAATAATTTAGTTTTGTATTATTTTGTGTTTAAATCATACATTGAACTGCACAATGCAAAGTCTGCTGGGTAAAATCTGTAATGTGTAAATGCTAGATGTGCCAAAGTAAAAAAAAAACTTTTGCATTTGTGTTTAGTCTAGAGTTAATCATTTCCTGTTATATGGTACTTATGATTTATGCATATTCACATTATTGTCTTTGACAAACCAGGATAACACTTTTCTTCCCATAGAGAATGGTTTACCTCTTTCTCCTTCACTTCTCCTTGTGAGAGCATTCTTTTTCAGCAGTTACTGTATATATTGGCATAAAGCATTTGAGCAATTATAGCCCTTAAGCATATAACATTTCAATTACTTTCAGGATATTTTCTTTAACTGAACATCATAAAAACTAAGATGGCAAACTAACCTGTGTGATAAGACACAATGATGTCTGAGTCTGAAAGAATGTGTTCCTACATTTGGACTCAGCGTGACAGATACTGGCAGCTTGCGCACAAAGCAGGCCTATTAAAAGTCTTCAAAGAAGTCTTTCCCATCCTGTGCTGAAGGCCTACACCTCTCTCTCCTCAATGTTTCTCCTGTCTGATTCCCATGGCATTTGTTTCTGGAGGTCTAAGATCTCGCAGTCTTATTTGGCATTCGTGGCAGGTAGACCCACCTTGTGAAAAGTGCAAAGATAGACAGAGGGGGATTTTTTGGTTTTTTTTCTCTAGGGTGCAAAAATGTAGCTGAAGGGATGAGATTTGCAGTAAGGCTCAAAGTTGCAGCTAAATCAATTGTCTGTTGTAAATCCTTTTTCATGCTAAAGCCAAGAGATAAAGACTGGACACTTTCAAGAGCCCTACATCTGAAATAAGGTGTGATTGAACCTGTTTACAGGAATATTGCTCAGAGGTTGCTATTTCTAAGCTCAGGAGACTTAGTTGTGATTCACAAATATCTCTCATTTTATTATCAACAGTGTCTCAAATGTTTCTCCTAAAATTCCTTAGGAGAAATAAAGGTAACACAAATGAGACGAGAAAGTTCTGAGAGAAAGGAGTCCAAAATAAGAATGGGTTGTGAGAAACATGTGAGATCTCTTTATTGTCTTGCAGAGGTTGCTCTTTTTTTATTAATATTTTCTTATGACTTTGGGGGTTTACACCTTTAATGGAGGTGAGACAGGAAACAATGGGAAAGGCGAGAAGGGACCATGAGCAGGAAAGTACCTTTAAATGGGACTTGAACTTTTGCTGTCTGAGGTGCAGTTGTGTCTCGATGTCGATATGCTGCCGACAAGGCTATGGCTCTGATAGAGGTTTCTCTAAGCTCGGGATATTAAACCCCTTTACGGCCCCAGATTATTGTTGTTCAACATTCACTGCATGTTAAAACATCATACTCTTACTTGATCTGGATAACTGAGTTTCATTAGAAAGATTAAAGACTCCAGCTTCGACATTTTACCACTGTTTATGTAAAACTAGGTTGCAGT